>JAPKLW010001668.1:92335-165964 GCA_026898455.1 Plectranthus barbatus | reverse complement strand
CCAGATTCCTGATTAAGAATCAAAAGTTTACTCTAACCTCTTGATTTCAGTGATCAAGCTTCGTTTTGCAGATTCAATCCCCTCTTCCACCTGAGCCAAAATCCGCACTTTCTCCGATTCAAACCTTTCTTCAACCTTTACAAGATACTAATAGTGATTAAAAAAATAAAGAATATATGAGGTTGGTTAGCATCTGCACGAGTATACTTACAATTTTAACCAAATCATCCATTGATATTACCAACGCCATCTAACAGATCAAATTCAAAAGATTAAGTTCCGAGGCTTGGCTAGCCGAAAGCATGCAATAGACGGTTGCTCAAAGGAAATAAAGAATAACTTATCTTTCTGCAGGAATAATTCCAAGATTTGTTCAGAACATTACCTGCAAAGACAGTTGAAGAAGCAGAAAAGTGTTTCTCTTCACTCTTTGCACCAACTGATTATGCGTGTGGATCTAGGATGGATCTTGTAGTATATAAAAGCGTGAATGCCCAAACAATTTAACACTCGACAACCGACCACACACACACACACCAAATCTATCTATATTTAGTGGAGTCATATGATTGAAAACTAAAGAAAAATATAATAAAAAGAATAAACGCGTGCCCTGAAGGTCAATGCATCTATTTGACTAAGTTTAGATTGTGCAACCACTTCAATTTCAAAGGTCTGGGCCCCACAAATTTTTTTTCTTATTTTGGTTTACAAATTATTTACAACATTAAAATTGATTTATCTTTTATATAATAAAATAAAAATAAATAATAAATATACCAAAATTCATAACTTAGTAAGACCAGAAACTTAGTTTTCTAGAAACTAAGTTTTGGAACTGGAACTGAGTTTCACCAAGTACTCCCTCCGTCCCAGATGAATTGTCCACTTTGCTTTTGACACAGTAATCAATGCGAGTAGAGATAGAGGAAATTAGTATTTTATTAGTGAGTGTAATAATTTTCCATTTTAGGTAAGTGGACAATTAAACGGGACGGACGAAAAAGGAAAGGTGGACAATTGAAGTGGGACGGAGGGAGTATAACGGTTGCTCATACTGACTTTGGAATCTCAGTATGGAGAAGGCCTATACTGACTTTGGAATGTTAGTATAGAAGTTCAATATTTCAAAGCACGTGAAACACAAGTGTTCGAAGTCAGACTTAAAGGCATTTCAATGTGGAGTCAAAAAGTCAGTACGAGGATGTCCCATACTTGGATTCCTCGGACTGAAACTTAGTCTGACAAAAGTTGGTGGAAAGTACACTGCAAAAGCAAAAAGCAGGCGGCAGAGCGGACAAAAGTATGGGCTATGATTGGACGACATTCCCCATGTGTCTAACAACCGAATTTATGTGTCTAATGGGTGGAAATTCAAATTGTCCCCCTGAAGACTATAAATAGCCCAACACTTTGAACGAAGAACACACCTGAATCCCTTGAAAAGCTAAGCCGACACTCTGCTAAACTTTCCACTCATTCTCTGAAATTCTGTGAACTTATTCATGAGATTTGAGTTTCCAACTCAAGTTATTCTTTCTGTGCTAAGTGGTTCAAAGCACGAGGCTAAAGCTTAAAGTTGAAGCTATATCTTGGTGAATATAACTTTCTAAGTTATATTCATAGCATTTAATATTATACTCTGGGATATTGATTATTACGGGCATCTGCCAATCAAACTGAGTTCTGGAAAGAACGCGAAAACATCCACTCACCAGGAAGAAGGTTGTGGGGTGCGTCCTCACTTCGACCTGAAGAAGTGCCAGCTTGTAATAAGTTTATGAGCGAGTGATGTCAGCAGACCGAAGGACGGAGGTTTCCGACGAGCTGACCAAAGATCATGAGAAGGCTTGTAATACAGATACTTAGTGGATTCCCGGTTAAGTTCGGAAGAGTGGACGTAGGATTTTAAGTCCGAACTACTATAAATATCCTGAGTAATTTACTTGCTTTATTTAAGTTTTTGTACTTAAGTTTCTCAAACTTACTTTGAAACCTTCAATACTTGTCCAAGTATTGAAGTGTATATCGTGAAACTTACTTAATAACTATTTGAGCTAAACTTACTTTTGAATAACCTGGAAATTGAGTTTTAGTCAATTTCCAGAGACAAGTGCAAATTAATCTTACTTCCGCTACACTATATTTTACTCTAATTTTGGGACCAACAAGTGGTATCACGCGCCAAGGTTCTTATAGACCAAGGTTGTGTTGAGTTGCTTAGGACCATATCTTTTTCCTTGCACTTGTTTGTTTATTTGTTAAGCTCAGATACGCAAGATGGCTCACATCACAAAGCTTCCCAAGTATTCCCCAGAAAATTATAACATATGGAAGAAAAGATTTTTGATCATGCTGAAGAATGTTCATCCAGAAATGGTGGATGTATTAGCCAACGGACCAATCACGATCACGAAGGTCAATACTCAGCTCGGAGGAGCTGCAGGTCCAGAAATTGTAGACAAGCCCTATGCTGAGTGGACCAACGAAGATAAAGTCTGTGCTCAGCTGGACACAATCGTCATGGAGCTGATTCTTCAATCCCTACCAGAACCGCTAGTTGTCGAAGCATTGACGTATGACAACGTGATAAGTTCATTATTTTACTCACTTATCTATATTATTTTCTACTATTTTATGTAGTTTTCTTGAGTTTATATATATATTTCATGCATGAGTCTATTATATGTGGTGTTATGCTTGTCATGGTGTGTTTTTACAGGTTTAAGGCCTAAATTCACTGAAAAACCGTTCCGAAAGCATTTGACGTGCAAAAATAGCAGTGAAGGGTTCCTCCACACAAGGAATTCGGGCTATTGGCGCATGGCAATGAATAGAGCTTTGAGTTAGCTTTCCAACGCAACTGGAATCGGGTCAATTGGAGTTCGGAAGTGGAAGTTATGGCCAAAACCGCGAGACCCGTAGATGGGGCGAGGAGAACAAGTGGTATCACGCGCCAAGGTTCTTATAGACCAAGGTTGTGTTGAGTTGCTTAGGACCATATCTTTTTCCTTGCACTTGTTTGTTTATTTGTTAAGCTCAGGTACGCAAGATGGCTCACATCACAAAGCTTCCCAAGTATTCCCCAGAAAATTATAACATATGGAAGAAAAGATTTTTGATCATGCTAAAGAATGTTCATCCAGAAATGGTGGATGTATTAGCCAACGGACCAATCACGATCACGAAGGTCAATACTCAGCTCGGAGGAGCTGCAGGTCCAGAAATTGTAGACAAGCCCTATGCTGAGTGGACCAACGAAGATAAAGTCTGTGCTCAGCTGGACACAGTCGTCATGGAGCTGATTCTTCAATCCCTACCAGAACCGCTAGTTGTCGAAGCGTTCGACCAACGGGATATCGACCTCGATCGATGCAAGAATATGCGCGTCGATCGAAGCCTATCCACGTCGATCAAAGTGAGGGCAAAATTGGCGAATTTTAATTAAATTCGAATCAAATCGAATCTTCAGCCCTATACTTGATAGGATACACATCCACTCCTATAAATAGCTAGTAATTTCGAGTTTTATTAATTATATATCATCTTGGATCATCTTTTATCATTCATTCAGCCTTGGACCTTTTAGCATTCAGCATATTTTATTTTCCAGCACGAACCTTTATTTTTGTAAGTTATTTTTATGCACTTTAATAATATGTTTTGTTTTGGTTTTCTATCTGCGATGAGTGGCTAGAAACCCTAGCGGGTTCTAGGGTAACGAATATCAATCAATTGCATATTTAATTGATTAACATTGAATTGCTTGGTTTTGAATTCCTGTTTGAATTATTAGGATTCAGAATTAATCAGATCGAAAGATAAAAATTGATTCTAGGTTTATAGTTGTTGATTGAAGGACTGAAAGGAGAAAATTAATGACAGCAAAAGGAATACGAATACAGTTAACAATCTGTCCTAGTGGAAGATAGTAATTGTAGGGTTAATCTGTGGATTTATGAACGGTTGATTAGTATTGTGTTATTGAGGCCGATAAAGCATATACATTCACATGCTAGTAACCTAGGCTATAATTGTCTGACCAAGAAGTTATAGTATTTTATGATTTTTCACCAATGCAAGTTAATTAATTGATATGTATTTTGATTGATAGTTCGCCCTAGAGTCTGTGTCCCTTTAATTTGATTTCACAAACTCTTTAATTGTCCGTATTGCCATCTTTACTTTTCAAAACAAAACCCTGATTTCTGTTGACTCAAACAATAGATTCTAGGATCTTGGCTAGTACATGAAATAATTTCGTTATACAATTCCTTTGGGTTCGACAACCTTAGGGTACTCTTATAAATTTATTTGCCACTGTTCTGCAATTAATCTGTAGAATTTTACTGTGATCACAACGCGAAGCAAATATGGGATTTTCTTGGCACTCTCTACCAAGAGACCGATCAAATGAAGTGGAACAAGCTTCAAAATTGCGTAGATAAGTATTAATCATTTCATATGCTTCACGGTGAAAATATCAAATCAATGGAAGCAAGATTTAATGCAATAGTCTGTGAGCTTAAAAACTTGAGGAGAGAGTATTCTATTGCAGATTTGAACGCAAATATTCTCTCCAAAATGCCAAAACAAGACTGGTTTGTAAAAACCACGAGCTTAAAGGAAAAGGATTTGTCGAAGATGTCGATAAAGGATGTGTTCGCCCAACTTCAAGCCCATGAGTGGGACATTCAAATGTCAAAAAGGAATGAAGTTGTTTGGAGTGTCAGCGCACAACCTGAAGAAGATGTTGCCTTCTTCGTAAAAAGAGATTTCAAGAGGAGGCCCCAGAAGCCTTACCAAGCTAACAGAGCAACCGGTCAAAGCGCTGCATCAAAGTCAGCACCAAAACCTTCCTACCAGAAGAAAGAGGAAGAGAGTTCAGTGGCTGAGCTTGAAGAACAAATGTGGAAGCTAACCAAGCTTTTGGAAAAAGCGAAAGCAAAAACTAAGAATTCGCAAGAAGGCGATCAAAAGTTCAGCGAGAGACCTCCTAAAGCATGCTTTGAGTGCAACTCTCCCAATCACCTTAAATATGAATGCCCACTGGTTTCCAAGGAGGAGAGGGAGCGTCTCAAAAAGATCTTCGAGAAGAAAGCCTCCAGAGTCGTTGCCAAGGCTATGCTATCCAGAACTGAGGTGCCAGACATCTCAGATAATGATGATAGATATTACACATCTGGAGATGAAGACGAAGAAGAAGCTCTCCTGGTCTTCATGGCCAAGCTTGGAGATGATGCAGCGGACTCTGAAGAAGAAGGGACTGAAGCTGAGTCGCAAAACTTGGAAACTACCCCAAACTCAGTTTCAATTCATGTCGCATGCATAGAAGAGGACACTGAATCTAATTGCTCGGATTCAGAGGATGTCACTCTTGAAATTCTCAATAAATAGTTTTCAAAGTTTTACAAATTGAAAAATGCTTTAGTAGGAGAAAATGACTCACTGAAACTTAAGGTTTCTGATTTGACCAAGGAGATCGAAGGATCGAGGTCATTTAGTGAGGATTTGACTAAGCTTAGAGAGGAGCATTCCGCTTTACTTGAAAATTTTAAAAATATTTCTGAGGAATGTGAATCCCTAAATGGAAAATTGCTAGTGATCAAAAACTTATTTGTTCACTTTATTCAAGCACTAGCAAAGTTTCAGAAGCCCTGAGCATACAAAGAGACCCATCCGATAAGTCAGGGCTAGGTTTTTCTGAAACTGTTTTGAGCAACCATGCATTGACTTCTGAAACTGGAAAAGTTTCAAATCATCATTTCAAAAAGGATTCCAATTTAGAGGTCAAGTTGTTGGGTAAAAGAGTAGTCAGTTCTGACAAAAACACCGTTTTGGCCAATCAGGGCAAGAGACAAAACTCAGTTTCCAAAACTGAGTATAGGCCCCAAGCTTAAAAATAATTCAGTGTCAAAACTGAATAAACCTGAGAGAAAGCCAAGCATGCCTGATAAGCTCGTTTTTCTACCATCAAAGGCCTCAACCCTACTACTATATAAACTCATAATTAGCTCACAATTAGGGTGGAATGTTTTACCCACTTTTTTATATCTCTTTTAGTTATACTATAATTTTCTGTTTCCTTTAAGTTTTATTAGAATTCCTCTTTACTTTTATTTGTTGAAACCTTTAATGTTTTTAATGCAATCTTTAATTTTCCTTGCAATGTTTATTTTCAGTATGTTAGGCTAGAACCCTAAACAGGTTCTAGGGTTTCTCCATCTGTGATGCATGTTTTGATTCAATAATTCAAACCCCTTAAATTGGATTAAATCCTATGTTTTATTTTAAATCTATTCTCATCGAATGATCGAGAGATGAAGACTGAGGTAGGTTTCAGTTAATTAATCGAAGGACCGAGAGGTGAAGATTAGTAACAGGAAGTTAGGATTTAATACTTTTGATTATCTGTCCGACCAAGAAGATTTCAATCGTAGGAAAAATCTAATCTTTATTGAAATTGATTAATTGGTGTATTTTGAGACCGAGAGGAGATAAATCACTAATTGGTAATTTAGGTTTTAATTGCCTGACCAAGGAATTAATTCCACATTAATAGATTTTCCACCAAAATATCTTTTCTGGGTTTTTAATATTTGTTTCTTGCATGTTGATCAGATTGGTAGATTTCCCTGGAATCTGTGCTTTTTAACATTTGTTTTTATCCCTTTAATTTCCTTGATTTGAAAAACCAAAACCCTACTTTTGAAGTGCCCAAACAAAAATTTTTAAAACCAAATTCAGTATATGATTTTCCTTCGTAGCACTATTCCTCTGGGTTCGACAACCTCTGGGTTTTATAAATGTATTTGCTCTATGCTATGATTTGTATGCAGATTTAACATCGATCAAATTGGTGCTGTTGCCGGGGATAGTCAGACGGCGATTCATTACTGGATTATTTGAAGAACATCTGGATTGGGTTGTATTTTCTTAATTTTTATTAATTTTCAATTATTGTGTTAATTTTTATTTGTTTTTGAGTCAGTTTTGTTTCTTTCGTGTGCGTGTGTGTTTGTGTTGTGTCTGTTTTGGCCGAGGTGAGTCGCACCACGGTCGAGATGAATTTTCCATCCCGGTCGAGATACACATCATCCCGGCCGGGACAGACTGATCTCTTTCTCGTTCTCTGTGCAGGTGCATGAACACGCGGAACAAAGGGAAGATACTTGAGCCCTTTATACCTGAGATTGAAGCAGCCTGCAGAAACAACAGAAAGAAGGGAAAGAAGCTGAACTTTGAGATGGAAGCAAATCATGAAGCCCCGTTTCAAAACATGCCACCAGAAGAACAGAGACAGCTGCTACGGGATATGCAAAACATGAGAGAGCAACTTCTTGCTGCCCAAGCTATTCAGGCAGAGCAAGCCGCACGACTGGCGGAGCTGAACAACAGACAGGTGGTGGTCCCACAAAGGTTTATTCTAGACCGATTTTTACCACAGCAGGAGGAAGCAGTATTCAGGGTTGGCATCAACGCCAACAATTTTGAGCTGCGCACAGGGCTGATACAGATGGTGCAGTTGAATCAGTTTGGGGGGATGATAAGCTCGTTATTTCACTCACTTATTTATATTATTTTTATACTATTTTATGTAGTTTTATTAAGTTTATATATATATTATGTGCATGAGTCTATATTAGGTGGTATTATGCGCGTTTTGATGTTTATGCAAGGTTTTAGGCCTAAATTCAATGGAAACCCATTCCAAGAGCAGTAGATGTTCAAAGAAATAGTTACAACTTCTTCCACCGTTGGAATCTGAGCTAATGGAGCACATGGATGGAAAGATCTTTGAATTAGCTTTCCAACGCAACAGGAATCGGGTCAATCGGAGTTCGGAGGAGAAAGTTATGACAAAAACCGTGAGATCGCTCAGGAGGGCGAAAAGCTTCCTCGACCGAAGCCACGTAGACTCGATCGAGGAACCAAAAATGCTTCCTCGATCGAGTGGAATCACACTCGGTCGAGGAAGGGGTATTTTCTGGCGCGGAAATCTGATAAATTTCGGATTTATTCATATCTTTAGCCCTAGATTTGATAGGATACACATCCACCACTATAAATACCTATAAAATTCGAACCAATTAGCATTCCCAATCAATTCCATATTCCATATTTTAGATTTTAGAGATTCCAAGAGTTCTAGGGTTTATGTTTGAAGACATATTTTTGTGGGAAGACATTCAGACCCAAGTTTTTATGCAATTCAGGTTTTATCTTTCTATGATGAATATTATTCTGAATATGTGCAACTAAATTCCTTCTCAGATTCTAGGGTTTCAACTATTCTTGTATACATGTTTTGATTAATTGAATTATTTTCCCTTTCCCTTCGTAGTTTGTGAAATCTGTGCTTATTCATAATCTTGATTTGTTGGCCACTTATTAGGATTATTTAGTTGATTACTTGAGACGTAACTGTGATAGTTTTCAATTGAAAGAGATTTCCACAATATAATTTGATTTCTTGTCGTAACTGAAGGAGATTAATTGTAGGAATAAATCTGTAGATCTGTAGGAGTTAGTTGATTTATCTTGAGACCGAGAGGAGATAGGTAATTGACTAATCTACTTTGCGAATTGTCAGACCAAGAAGTTCGTAATACTTTTCTGATGTTTCACTGCGAAGAGGAATTAAATTTGGGAATTAATCAATTTATTCATACATGCTATATTTGATAGGAAGAATTCCCTAGGATCTGTGTTTCTCATATTTGATTTCAAAAGCAATTTAATTTTCTGTTTATTTTACGTCTTCAAGAATTCCGATTCTAAAATACCAAAACCTTTATTTGATTTTCCTAACCAGTAATTTCAAGAACTAATGGTTTAGTATTTCAGGGTTTTTCGTTATTTCTTCCCTGTGGGTTCGATAGCCTTTGGGTTTACAAATTTATTTGCCACTGTTCTATAATTAATCTGTTAGAAATAGCAGTGATCAGGGGAGAGTAGTGGAAGATCCATACACCCACCTCAACTTGTTCATCGAGGTGTGCGACACTGTGAAACAGAATGGATTCCCCCGGGACGTCATCAGGATGAGGTTGTTCGCATTCTCCCTCAAAGACGAGGCAAGGTCTTGGTACGCTGGGCTTGACAAAAGCCAAATTGGGACATGGGAGGAGCTTCTAGCAGAATTCCTCACCAACTACTTCCCACCGAGCCTGCTGCTGAAGAGGAAAGCTGCCATCACTACATTCAAGCAGCTGTATGATGAATCCCTGCATGAAGCCTAGAAGAGGTACAAGGAGCTCCTGCGACTCTGCCCTGGACATGGAATCGATCTCGAGATGCAGGTTTGCCATTTCTATGAGGGTCTGAATCCTCACATGAAGGAGATGGTGGACGCATCAGCTGGCGGGATCCTGATGAAGAAGAGTGGAGCAGAGAGCATGAGACTGCTAGCAGACATGGCACTGAACAACCACCAATGGCCTACTGAGAGACAGATTCCAGTCAAAGCTGTAAAGGCCAAGCCAGAAGTCGATATGGCTGCAGAGGTGAAGAAGCTCCGAGAAGAAGTTGAGAAGCTAAGCACTATAAGAGTTGCTGCTGCTATTACTGAGCCAAGCATGGCGATCGTCCCAGTAGAGGCTAACTACATCAATGGGGGATCAATCAGTTCATCTGGAGCTGTAAGTTCGGAGGTAAACTACATAGGCGGTGGTTATTACAATAACTATCGAGGTAATCAGGGATACAATTATAACCATGGGCGATCTCACCCTGGTTTCTCTTATTCTAACCCTGCTACTGCAGAACACCCTCCCCCTGGTTTTGATGTAGGTACAGGAGGCGAAATTGTGGAGAGAAAGAAGTCTGTGCTGGAGGAAACACTTGAGAAATTCATAAAGAGCTCAGACAACAGATTTGGAAAGGTGGAGAGTGAAGTAAAGGGGATGGCTAACCACATGCAGTTGATGACAAACCATTTGCAGATGATGGACACCCAACTTAGCCAGATTGCCACTACCTTGGGAAATTAGCACAAGCCGGGCCAACTTTCGAGCACAATAGAGACAAATCCAGCCAAGGCAAAGTCAGTAAATGCCATCTCGCTGCGATCCGGAAAGAAGTATGAAGGTCCGAGCAACCCGGATGGAGATTTAGAAGAAGAAGGAAGTAAAACAGAGGAGGAAGTTTCCGCAGGAGACCTCTCTGTTTCGGCCGAGATGGAGCATATCCCGGCCGAGGCAGAGAGAAGCAGGACGATCGAGATAGAAGGGAACATGGCCGAGATAGAGCAGGCCAGCCCGGCCGAGACAAGCCAGACACAGCCGAGACAGAAAGAAGGCAAGATGGCCGAGATCGATGCATCCCGGTCAAAACAGAAGCCCAGACTGGGCGAGAAAGAGAAGGAGAAGGAAGAGAGAAGAGTTGATCCAGTTGCTCCCATGCCTTTCCCGCAGAGATTCGCAAAGAAAAGGGAAGATTCTAAATTCACTCATTTTGTTGAAAATCTTAAAAAAGTGAACATTAACATTCCACTTGTTGAAGCTCTCAGGGAAATACCGGGATACATGAAGTTCCTCAGAAGACTGATGAGCGAAAAGAAGCAATTCATGGAGAATGAGACAGTGAGGATTCATGAGGAGTGCAGTTTACTGTTGCAGAAGCAGATCCCCATCAAGAGATCGGACCCAGGATGTTTCTCGATACCTATCGAGATCGGAGGCAAAGAATTTCAGAATGTGCTTTGTGACACCGGGGCAAGCTTCAACTTGATGCCCTGGTCCATCTACAAGAAGTTGGAGATTGGGGAGATGAGAGCCACCACGATTACTCTTCAGATGGCGGACCGATCTGTGTCCAAGCCCAAAGGTATCGTTGAGAATGTTCTTATCCGTGTTGGTCACTTGATTTTTCCTGCAGACTTTGTCATACATGAGATGAAGGAAGATGCCAACACTCCCATGATCCTGGGAAGAGAATTCCTCGACACAGCTGGTGTCCTAATCGACTGCAAGAAGGGAGAGATCACCTTGAGAGGGAATGAAGAATCTATCACCTTCTGCATAGACAAGAACAAGAGGAAAGGGGAGTGCAACCAGGTTACTACTACTGAAGAAGAGGAAGAAGATGACGAGACATTGGAGAAAGAAGAAGAAGCTATCCGGTGGGAACGAGGAAACGAGTCAGTGAAATCGGCAATTAAGCTGCCTCCTTCCGAGTACACCACCGTCATTCAAAACCGGAAAGTCTTCATGATTGACTCAAGGGGTCGACGAGTCTGGACTCAACCGCCTTGGTGAGCTGATGTTGAGTCGAGCCACGACGGTAAATAAGGCATTGAATGGGATGTAACCCATTGTGTTTTTCCTTTTTATTTTATTTTGCATTACTCTGTTATTTCACTTTTATTGTCTTTTGAAAAAAAAAAGAAAAAAAAAGAGTTTTGAGGTCTGTTTCGACCGAGGCAAAGCCTGCCACGGTCGAGATAGAAAACCGAGATGTGGGATACTTTGACCGAGAAGGAGGTCGACAAGAAGGCTCCATCCCGGCCGAGACAGAGCTTGCCACGGCCGAGACGGAGTGCCAACAGCCCAAAATCCACCGGTCAAAGGTTTGAAGATGAAAGATAAAAAGTTGGTGTCTGAGGCCAACAATTGAGGTACAGTTTCGAATTCTGAATCTGACTTTCAAACTTATTCTTTCTGATTTTTGAATAAGTTTGGGGGGAGGAAGATTTAACGGATTCGAAACTATTTTCTATCTTTTATTTGCTTTATTTAAATTTATGCATGGGAATCTTTTGAATAAAACGTGAGATTGTGGGAACTTGAGCATGATTGAACCCTAGAACTTTTTATGCGAGATTTGAATTGATTGACTTGGTTTGCATTGATTGTAATAGTGGTTGAGTATGCCTATGAATGTGAAAACCGCATGATTACTTGTTTTGATACTTGCATTGGCATGAGTTAGATGATGATTTGATGTTTACTATGGAAGAAAAATGATCCCAAGTGTGAGTTTTTTAGCTTAAATTTGATTGTGAGTGTGTCTGCATTTTTGAGTTTCTCTAGAACTTGCTCTATTTCTTTTTCAAGAGTGCTAGTGTGCACAGGTTTTGGAAGTGATTTTAGGCCATCTTTGTTTAGCCTATTTTCCCATACACTGTCCTAATTAAATGTTATCCCTAGTCAGCCCTTTTGAGCCTATGATATTTTCTTTCTTTGTCTATGAGTTGGAAATAAATAGGGGATTCAACTCTTGTCTATGAGAGCGGGTTGGGATTTGTTTGAGAAAGGATAAGATATTATTAGAAGGGTGAAAACAAAAAGAGAAGGTTGGGCTCTAGAAAATATGTAGAGAAATGAAAAAAAAATGTTTATGTGTGTTTGTTAGTCCTTATAAGCTCAAATGTATAATCAAAATTGTTTAGAGCATAAAAGGATATGTGGAAAAGAAAAAAGAAAGAGAGAGAAGGAATAAAAGAGCTTTGGTTTGTACTGAATATTATAGGAGATGGGTGGATCTCAATAGATAGTGCTTGAATTTGTTGAGAGTCGCGAACTCAATTGATTTTAGTCACTTGGCCATATATTTTCCTACCTTTCACTAAAAAGCCTACATTACAACCTTGAATAAAGTCCTTTCTGATCTTAGACTTGTGTGCACATATTTGCAGTGGAGATTTAGAATATTTGCAAGCCTATGGTAGAACTCGATTTGCATGACTTGTGTGTGATCTCATAATTTTCCTAAACACTTGAGTGAATGAGCGAAACACTTCCCATGTGAGTCTTCCATAGTTTACAGATTTTCTGATTCTTTCAAAAGTGTTGATGTCTTGTGGATTTTTGAGTTTGAATGTGATGAATCTTGTGAGGCATTGCACTACTCTTCTGCTTGAACTTTTGATTCTTTCTTTTGTTGATTGAGGACAATCAAGTGTTTAAGTTTGGGGGTTTTGATAAGCTCGTTTTTCTACTCTTTTATCGCATTGTTTTTCTTTTCTTTTATGCATTTTAGTTTGTTTTCTTGAATAAATTGAGCATGAGTATATATTAGAGGGTGTTATGCTTGTCATGGTAAGATTTCGCAGGTTTTAGGCCAAATCCAATGGAAACCCGTACCGAAAGCAGCAAATGTTTAAAGAAACAGTCACGACTTTTTCCACCGAAAGAATCTGAGCTAATGGATCATGTAATTTGAAAGATCTTTGAGTTAGCTTTCCAATGCAACTGGAATCGGGTCAATCGGAGTTCGGGAGTGAAAGTTATGGCCAAAACCGTGAGACTGCGCAGAAGGGTCGGAAATGGCGAGGTCTCTGTTTCGACCGAAATGGAGCACATCTCGGCCGGGGCAAAATGTTTTGGTGGAATTCTGGGAGTTTTTCACTTATTTTGGGCGAGAATTGCTTGGGAATCAAGTCACACATCAATTTGAAAGCAATGAAGACCCCAAACGGGAAATTTCAACCAAGGAAATCATTCATTTTGAAGCCATCAATTCAAGAAGGAAATTCCTACCATCCAAGGCCTCAACCCTACTACTATATAAACTCATAATTAGCTCACAATTAGGGTGGAATATTTTACCCACTTTTTGATATCTCTTTTAGTTATACTTTAATTTTTTGTTTTCTTTAAGTTTTATTAGAATTCCTCTTTACTTTTATTTGTTGAAACCTTTAATGTTTTTAATGCAATCTTTAATTTTCCTTGCAATGTTTATTTTCAGTATGTTAGGCTAGAACCCTAAACAGGTTCTAGGGTTTCTCCATCTATGATGCATGTTTTGATTCAATAATTCAAACCCCTTAAATTGGTTTAAATCCTATGTTTTATTTTAAATCTATTCTCATCGAAGGATCGAGAGATGAAGACTGAGGTAAGTTTCAGTTAATTAATCGAAGGACCGAGAGGTGAAGGTTAGTAACAGGAAGTTAGGATTTAATACTTTTGATTATCTGTCCGACCAAGAAGATTTCAATCGTAGGAAAAATCTAATCTTTATTGAAATTGATTAATTGGTGTATTTTGAGACCGAGAGGAGATAAATCACTAATTGGTAATTTAGGTTTTAATTGTCTGACCAAGGAATTAATTCCACATTAATAGATTTTCCACCAAAATATCTTTTCTGGGTTTGAATATTTGTTTCTTGCATGTTGATCAGATTGGTAGATTTCCCTGGAATCTGTGCTTTTTAATATTTGTTTTTATCCCTTTAATTTCCTTGATTTGAAAAACCAAAACCCTACTTTTGAAGTGCCCAAACAAAAGTTTTGAAAACCAAATTCAATATATGATTTTCCTTCGTAGCACTATCCTTGTAGGTTCAACAACCTCTGGGTTTTATAAATGTATTTGCTCTATGCTATGATTTGTATGCAGATTTAGCATCGATCAATGCCCATGAAATGGGATAAGCAAACCGTTCCTAATGCAAGGAAACCCACTTCAACAGCTAAAACTGAGTTTCGCAAGAAGCCAGTTTCATGTCCGGATTCTAGAAATTCGAGGTCCTTCAATCATAATTTGTATGTGAAGAGGACTAATCCGAGTAGGAGGGACAACTACTCGAGGTCTGAGCCCAACCATTTCTCTTATTCAAGGGCTAGGAAGACTGCACACCCCGGACTTGGTTTTCGAGATTCTGGCAGAAACTTGGTTTCACGAAACTTAGTTTCTAGGAACTCAGTTCCAGGAAACTCAGTTTCAAGAAACTTTGTTTTTCGCAAGAATACGCACACACCCACTATTCCTTCTCATGTGCATCCAAATAGCATACATTATTTCAGAATGAAGAAAAAGGTAGAGGAAGTTTCACCTAAGCTAAAGGTGAAACAAGTTTGGATTCCTAAAGGATGTATTTCAAAGACTAACCCTGCAGGACCCGCAGAAGCTCGGGTACCTAGTGTCTAACTTCATCTATTTTGCAGGCAAAGGGTCACCAGAGTCAGCTCAGGAAGAAAAAGAGAGCGTGGATTCTGGATAGTGGGTGCTCAACCCACATGACTGGAGAAAAGGATCTACTCTCAAACTTGATAATGGCTAGAGGACCCCCTGTTGTCTTTGGAGACGATTCCAAGGGGAGAGTCATAGGCAAGGGATGCGTGGAGTACAATGGAATCACCATCAACAACATATCCTTGGTCACCAACCTCAACTACAACCTGCTGAGTATTAATCAGCTTATCCAAAGTGGATACGAGGTGATCGTTGCCGAAGCTGAATGTTTGATCAAAGATAAAGATTCCAAGGAGATTGTGCTCAAGGGAGTCAAGAAAGGAAGTCTATACATTGTAGATTGGGAGAGCGGACAACCTGACATGTGCATTGTCGCAACAAGCTCATCCCAAGAAGGAGTAAATTGGCTGTGGCATAAGAGACTAAGCCACCTGAACTTCCAATCAATCAGACACCTATCAAAGCATAAGCTTGTGGAGGGACTTCCACAAATTGGGTTCAAGAAAGAAGGTGTCTGCCGTGCGTGTAAGATGGGGAAGCAAACCAAAGCTTCATTCAAGAACCGCCCCATCATAGCAAGCACAGATAGGATCCTGGAGCTGCTACACATGGACCTGTTCGGACCAGTCAAGCCACCCACCGTTGGAGAAAAGAGGTTCACACTCGTTGTAGTCAATGACTACTCCAGTTGCCAGAACTCATTCTACAGGTGTAGAACAACAAGAGAGTAACCGTGAAGAGGATCGCTCCGACAACAGTACTGAGTTTTGCAACGGACCACTCATGGACTTCTGTGTTGATGCTGGGATCGCTCATGAGAAGTCAGCTCCAAGGACTCCTCAACAAAATGGACTTGCTGAAAGAAGAAACTGCACACTCAAAGAACCAGTGAGGACAATGCTTGCAGAAGCAAGCTTGAGCGAAGGTTATTGGGGAGAAGCCTTGATGACGGCCTGCTATACTCAGAATAGAAGTGACATCAACAGTCGTCATCACAAAACCCCTTACGAGGTCTACAATGGTCGTAAGCCTTCTATATCTCATATTCGTGCATTTGGTTCTCCATATTAGATCCATAATAACAGAAAGTCAAAATTGAATACCTTTAGTCCCAAGGCTGATGAAGGTAATTTTCTGAGTCTGGAACAACTCTCAGAAAATTACCTTCAAAAACAAAAATCCAATGAACAGTTCACTCATTTCAAGATGTTAAAAAGTGTTTCGTTTAACTATTTGCAGTACCACCCCAAATCCAGACGAACGAAAACAAATTAACAAAAAAGAGAACACTTTTAGCTTGCCATTATAAGCATGAACAAATCTCAACTTGATGTAATGGGGAAATTCCTTCTCATAATGAACATATAATTATACGTACATATAGGTTTGGTAAATCTGTTGGAACATTCTTGGATTATGACCCATATAAAGCGTGTGGACCCAAATAAGATGGGATCTTGTGGAATATAACAGGCACGACCGCCGACTTCACACCACATTTGTCCAAACAAGAAACCCATCGTTCTGTGTTGTGTTGTCTGTTTTTGTTATCTGTTCCACTCTTCCAGATAAACTTCAGAATCGCCAGTGGTTGATGTATATGAGCTACTTAAATCCTCATCTGTAAAGATATGATGGTCAATCCTTGATTACATTTTCCCAGAAATAACTAGGAAAATTGTCTCAAGTTCCTACAAGAATTTAGCTAATCCTAGAAAAATAAATAATTGTTTATGACAACTCTGAAAGTCAAGAAAGTGGAATATATAGGTTTTGACCAATCATGAATTAAGTAAAGAAAGACTTTCTGACTTGGATTCGAGTCATATATCGGCGGAAATGATGA
This sequence comes from Plectranthus barbatus, assembly GCA_026898455.1. Classification (NCBI taxonomy): domain Eukaryota; kingdom Viridiplantae; phylum Streptophyta; class Magnoliopsida; order Lamiales; family Lamiaceae; genus Plectranthus; species Plectranthus barbatus. The sequence continues at coordinate 149,194 of JAPKLW010001668.1, read as the reverse complement.
GGATTTTTCTAGGCCGGCCAAATGCTACTTACAGATTTAGTTGCACATGCAGTTGTCTGCAGTAAACATACCTGGAAACTTCATGTAGCATCTGCAGTAGACCTGCATGGTTGAGAAAAGCTTTATCAGGCAAATGAAAAACAACAAATGTGACTGATATTGGTTTGCTTTTCTTTGGTTACCTCACTTACAAGGAAAACTCTCCTTCACCAAGCCTCATGCTTCATGTGTCTGTAATAATGTCATCCCAGAAGCCATATCACACAATCAAAAATTCCCCCTTCAACTCATATATTAGCATAGTTGACAGTATAATTGGTGGTAGTGAAAAACTGGCCTTCAACCCTTTGAAGGAATATATTTACCCATGTTTGAACCAGTATATCAGTTAAGATGCAATCTATCAATCAAAAAGGAAAATGAATCATTTCATTCACATTCAAACACGAATATCGAATCAAGGATCTAGTATTAACACTACAAATATGTACAAAAAGGTAGTCCTTGAATGAAAAACTAGACCACCCCAATCTACAATTTCATACTGATGTTTTTCTTGCTTATGATACAAACTTTGACAATGTTTTAGGTAAAATCTGTATATGCATGTACAGGAACTTTTTAAACCTGCAGAGCCAGAAAACTGTGATCAGAGATGCTGCTATTCCAGAACTTTCTTCAATCACAATATCTTGATATTTCTCAAGTACGGGTTTTTCTAGCCACGAGTCTTCTTTTTATCGAGAACCACCATCTCAACACAAAGACTAAAACTTTCCACCCCCTTTGAGCTTTATCCATAGAAATGTCAGAATAAGCAGCAATGGCCCCCTGTATATCAGCTGATAATTCCAAGTGGGGAGTCTGTATTGCACAATCTCCCTCGAAGTATTGCAGTTCATCCTCACAGAATGTTTGATCCAAGGTATCGGTGTTGCAGAGTAAGCTGTCTCTGACTTGGCCAGGGTAATCGAGTTGTTGGTCACACCTGATCTCAACAGAATCAGCATGGTGCAGGCAATCTTCAAAGTTGCTCAAGCATTCGATAGAATACATCGATTGCATATAATCTGGGGACGAAGCATTTTGTTGCAAGTAAGAGGACCCGTCAATCTTCTGAGAGGGACTTAAATCATCATGGAAACCAGTCCCAGACAGCAAGTTTGAAGAAGATTGCACGACGGATAGGCTTTTTGATGACGTGGGAAAATTTGGAGAGGAGTCATCATCAAAACTGACAATTTTCTCACGATCTGCGAATGCAGCGATAACCAATTCATGGGCCTCGGTCTGAAACAATACAGAATATAGTCAGATGTTAATCACTACATATTCAGAAAACAAATATTAGAGAAGCAGGCATAACTGCCAGTGTGCATCAGGTCATAAACCACTGTAAATAAAAGTAGCAGCATGCCTTTTCTGCTTCGGACAGCTTATCAGCATCAAGATACTGGCCATTCGAGATACTCCCCATCACTTGCCCGACAATGTTAAATACAACACCATCATTTTGAGAGACGCCATAAAAGTACAATTTTTGGTCAATAACACATGTCCGAGCATGCTCCACAGTGACTTCCCACATTTTGGCAGACATACCAGCTCCAAGGATCTACACGATTTTCAATATGGAAAAATGTTAACATAACAAAAATGAATATTGGAGGCATCTGCATGCTTTTAAGAGATTAACACACAAAATAATGGCGATAAGTAAAACATAAAATTTCAGAAGTAAGAAATGGATCCAAGACTAACAGAAAAGGATATTGGTTTCCACACTAACTAGTGAATAACATACAGGGATCGGAATGGGAGCCATGAATTTGAAGTACAGTAACTCAACAGCAAAGTAACTGCCAAAAAATGGGTGACATAATTCTATATTGACCAAAGTCTAGCCAAATACAACCAATAAGTTTTCTGTATAATAACAGCAAGAAACATTTTAAAACTAACCAATGAGCAAATGCATCTCAACGGGCCTCCACTGTGTTGTCAAATTCACACACTGAACACACATACACGCACACAGACATTCATGTATGCTAAAAGATACCATTTAAAACTGGCATGCATGCATTTTCACATAAAGATCATTTGTCACAAATGTTACAATTTCTCAAACAAATCTTACATTTCGAAGCCTTGTAGGGTCACATGAGAGTGACATCAGAAAATCCTCCACAGTATTGACACTTGCCTTCCTTAAACGTTTGTGAAAAGCTCCATCTTTACTAATTTTTTCCAGTCGCCATACTTCATCAGAAAGTGAGGGAGGGTGGTGCTTCTTATACACTTCCAGAAAAAAAAAAAAGTGAAAGGTATTATAATTATGCTGGCAACTGTAACAATGCTCGGACACACAAAAATATGTGTTTCTAGAAAACCTATTTTCTCAGTTTCATCAGCTAATGGATTGGAAGATACAAGGACTAACATGTGGGATGGACACCTTTGAAAAAAGAAAGACGGAGAACATAAATTTCAACCAATATCAGCGTAAGAGGCAATCAATTGAATTCTTCATGTTTCAGCTTAGGAAACATGAATATCCATTTACTAATACAACCTTATATATTGGCAACAACAAACTGCCCATTATGCTATACCCAATGCTTAATAAAAAAGGGCATTGTATGAAGTTGAGTAGTATCTTTTGTTTTCCAACTTTTCTCAATCCACATGTAAAACTTAGGTGGACTAATTTGGAATTTAGCATTTTTGAAAGAAATAACACTTCAAATCCACATTTACCATTTGATTGAAGTCTCAGCTCCACAAAATATTACGACTACTGAGAATGACATATAACCAACAAGAAAAACCTACGAGGAGTGTTTATTAGGAAAAATATAATTTCCAACTATTTTTCTATTGTCTAAAAAAATGATGGCAACAGTTCACTTAAAAAAAAAAATAATTTAGTCGGAGGGGCAACATAAAAACAAATAAGTATGCATCTTATATTCTTCATGGTATTTATTTAGGGGATTGCAGCAATACCAATATCCAAAAATAGCAATAATTTGATCAATAACTGATTAATCTACTGGCTAACTCAACAGAGGGAGGAATTTAGCAGCTATATACTGAAAATACTGAAAAATAAAAACCCATTCAAACAACAATTAGAGAAACACATTGCGTTCATATAAACCAATTCAGTTGTAGGCAACAATGTTTATTTAGTATTCTCAATGTGCTAAAGGAATATCATAAGAACCAGAAGTTACCGAGTTTCTCTAAAAAAATAACACACATTATGGTTATTTATCATAAACAAGACAATGAACAATGTAATTAGTGAAAGTAACTCACGCTCTCCACGGTGATCTCTAACAACAAATGGTTCCGACCTAGCCTCTCTTACTCTGTTGTTGCCACCAATGCTGTCCAAGAGTCGAGCACCCAGCCGAAACTTGCGGCTTCTTGTCCAGCTTGAATTATCTGTAAATATAACATTACTAACCAAGCCCTTGCCATCTTGAAGAGTCACAATAAGATCCCCGGTTAGGAGGGGCTTCTTGCCCTCACGCTCTCGCACTGTATTATTTTCGAACTCTGCAAGTGTCCAATCATCTCTCCCATCTAGATCAAAATCTCCTTCAAGAACTACTATCTCTACTTTTGCAGAGGATCCTAGACCACTTGATACAACTTCCCCAGTTAGCAAATCAACTAAAGCAACTTCCAGTTGGGCGCATCCTACTCCTTCAATACGCGTTCCAGTAAAAACTGGAAGAGATATAGGACTGCCAAACTGTAAGCACAAACTCCTTACTTCAGAAGAATGTGCGTCTTTCCCGCAATTTCTAGAATTTTGCCACCAAAATATCACCATGGAGACAATTAGGAAATTCGTAAGGAGACAGCAACCTATACTAGCATTTTGTTGACTTCATTACACGTGCATCATACCTTTTCATATTGATTATGTATTTTCTAATTGCAGAGTCCACTTCCTCCTTTACCTGTGATCTCTCATTAAAATAAACTAGTGAATATTGGGAATCTCTGTACCTAGAAACTATAGAACAGCGTTAATAATATGCAAGACATCTCCCTTCAATATAATATACGAGAATAGAAGCTTTAGTATTTATGCTGGTATATTTACTCAAATATACTGTGAAAGATCAATGTGCATGGTATCTGTTTTGCAGATTTTCAGTTACCCAATATCATAGGTATATAAATGGAAAAATAGGATATATAACAGAAAATTTTGTCTATCATAACCAAATACTGAAGTACTTCAGAAGCAAGTATCTTAGGCCCTAGACTTACCGCTCGGCGAATTATAGGCTCCAGAAGCTGCTCTAGAACAGGCTCCAGAACCGGAGCCAGGAGACGTTGGAATTTGCACATGTTCATTACTTCCAATACCACACTGCGGAATTAAGAAAGAGTCAGTAAAATGACCACCTTAGGCCTTCCAGAAAACATCCTACGCAAACACTGTCATCTACAGGGTTAGTCAAAGGTCCAAGTTCATGCTAAAACATCAACCAACAACAACTATATTCAACTCATAGCCTACATAATTAGTTCCAGGATAACTCCATCTGATCATTTCTCACAAGAATAAGGAGATTCCAGAGAGGATAACTTAGAACTCTACTTAGCCTCTAAGGGGGGCTCTACTTTGGGCGATAACTTGGATTTACAATACGATAATTGAGTAATCCAAGGATAACATGAAAATCAAGCAATCCAAGTTACAAAGTAAATGTCCCCAACCAATTAGTTCTAACTAATGCTACTTCTCAGTTGCATCACTTAGCAGTCCCCAAATCCAAGTTATTTCAACCAGCCATAACTAGAGACTATAAAAATACTCCTTTTTAAGTTCTAGAACCGTACGAAAACAGAAAATCTCAATGTCAAACCATCACAGATAAAAATCCACGAAACCCCATTAACAGACAAATTATTCACCCAGCAAGATTAACACATACAGTAATACCCTACAAAAGAAATAAATCAAGAACCCAAATTTATTTGGCAAGAAATAAAAGAAAAAAGAAACCTTTTAAAAGACTTCAACCTCCTGGGCCGCTTCTCATCAAAAGATGTGCCCTCCTCCGGCTGCTGCCGCTTCTGCGACATATTCAAGAGGCCCACCAAGAAAATCAACAAGCACAGTTCAACCCCTCAGCGCTGCGACTGTAGTACATTTCAAACCACAAATAGCAAACCAAGAAAAATCAAATCAAGATGTTTATTCTATTTGTCTGCCGAGGGAACAAAAAGACTAACATGCAAATGGCCCTATCAACAATTAATTACGACAAAACAAAACTATAATAATTATTGAAATACGCAGCAATTTTATTTAAAATGCTATCTGTTAGGAAACAAAGCATGGGCTTATTTTGTTCGGAGTGATTGAGGACGAGAAGGGATTAAATAATTGGAAACAGAAATGATGAAAGCTTGTCTTTTTCACACAATTTAGTAGAGTTCGAAAGTATTGAGGTAGAGATAGTTTGCATTGCAATATGGAAATATGGGTTTGGATAAAAGTCTGTGTGCGCTCAATCTTTTGCTTCGTGGATGGTCGGCGTAGGGTGTGGCACTGTGATTAGGCATGCCATGACAAAGTTGGAAGAGGAGAGGGAGAGAGAAGAGAGGTCCATGAAACCGCGTGGGGACTACCATAGCGCGTTTATGGCAAGAAAAATGGGTTTTAGACTTTTAGCATTAGATGCTAATTAATGTTGAAAAATATGAAGATTTTAATTATTTTTAGAGAGAAAAAATATAGGATTAATATTTATTTGATTAATTCATAACTATAACTTGTAATTTTGAAATTTTAATTTTTTTCATAAATGTTAGTTAATGTATATTATGTTATAACGAATTATAATTTTGTGGGTCAAAGGGATTTGATACCTCCTTGTCTATGCTATGTGATGTGACATCTTAAATATTTTAAGGTAGTTTGATAAACATAAAAAATATATATATTTGTTGGAGTTTGGTTTTAATAATTGTGGTTATAATATATAACAAAAGGAAAAGTCAATAAATCAGACAAATGGCGATGGTTTTCTTATAGTTAATTGAATAATTGTTTCATGGAATATTGAAAATTATGGAGATATTATTGCAGTTGATTTGCGAGTGTTGAATGATTTTAGATTCCTTAGCAATATATTATTTTTATAAGGGCTATAGTTGAGTTTCGGACTAATGATAGTTGATTATGAAAATATTGTATTCGAATATTAATATATATATATATATATATATATATATATATATATATATATATATTATTTGTTGAAAGAGAAAGAAGTGTTAATTCTTCTAGTACATATTAATTTTATAGGAATTTTCAGTTCAATTTAAGCATTTTATTTGTGCCTAATAAATTATATATATAAACTGACTGGATCGGGCCCGATAAGCAACGGACCCAGCCCGTAGTCACACTCCGGCCCTGCGAATTTCGCCAGCTCTAGTTGTTTTTTTTTTTTAAAAAAAAAAATCTGATTTGCAAAAAAGAAAACTGATTAATTATTGGGTCTGATTTTTATTTTCTTAACCCCAAAAGCAATAATTTATTTTTATTATTATGATTATTTTTTTCATACTTCCTTTTATTAAAGGAAAGCAAATTCGCTAGCATTTGTATTTCCGTTTGTCGGCGGCAACAGCTGATGGGTGGTTCTTGCGCCTGAGATTAGAATGGAGTTCAAGCTTCTGATTTCGTGGGCTCTGATGGCAATTTTCATGGCAAACGGAGTGACGTCATGGACCGGCGAAATCCACGGCAGAGTGGTGTGTGATGTGTGTGCCGACTCCTCCATCGGCCCTGAAGATCACGTTTTACCAGGCAAGACTGCCTTTTTTTTTTTTTTTTCCAATTGCCATTTCAGATTCATTTTCTAGAATTATTCTTGATTTGCAGGTGTGTAATTGTGTGTATTTTATACTGATTTGTTGGGTTGGTTTTAATTTGGGGTGATGATAGAATTTGTGAGTGATGAGAGAAATTCATGTTATTTTTCAACTTGATTTCCTACGAATCTTGATTGTGTAATGCAGTTATTTGAATACTAATCTTTCAAAGCTGGGGTTGAATTATTTTATATTAGTGATTTGTGGAGTACTTAATCAGTCGTGATTGAATCATAGTTCAATTATCTTGCTTTCGAATGTTCATCACTTAATCAAATGAGTTCATCATCACTTAGTTTGATGTGTAGCTAACTATGTATAAGGCCTTTTGCTCGAGTTGGACGCTCACGAGTTTGCTTCTATTGAACCTGCAGTCTTAGATTGCCTTAACTAAATCATTCTCATTTTTTATCCATGTCTGACTGAGAGTCTGAAAATGGTTTGAAATTTGTGTCTGTAACTTGCCTACCAATTTGTTTGTGTTGAGATCTTCAAGATGAATTTCCTTGTCATCAAATGGGATTTGTAGAATACAAAATGTTGTCATCATAAGCATGCAGATTTTTCTATTGGGGAGGAAGTTAAGGGCTGAAACCTTCCCACCCCTACTATCCGATACTTTATACGATTTGAACTTTTTTAAACACAAGGGACGAAAAAAGAGGAAGTGTTTGTTAGCTTTCGACATGTCCTGTGCTTACCAGGTTAACTTGGCAGATTTCGAAGAGTTGTCTCTTTTGTTTTTGTGTGATACTTTTTCATCTTTCTTTTCCAATGCTTACTACCGAGTTCATTCGACAACCAGAGATAGAGCTGTGCAAAGTTCATTGCATGCATTGCTCCTTTTTACTCTATGATATAGGATGTTTGTTTACTACCACATTAGCAGTTCAATGGCATCCTGAGTTTTTGCGTGTTTCTCGTACAGGTGCTGAAGTGGCAGTGCTTTGCATAACGAAGTCTGGGGACGTTCTAAACTACCAGGCGTTCACGAATTCAAATGGGATATACACGGTGGCTGAGACAATGCCGGAGAGTGAGCGTTGGGATGCATGTCTAGCAAGGCCAATCAGCAGTTTCCATGATCACTGCACGCATCTGGGAGATGGAAGCAGCGGCGTCAAGTTCAGTTACAACCACCCCTCCGGGTATTCTCACGCTGTGAAACCTTTCGTTTATCGCCCCGGCAAAGCTCCTGCATACTGCTAGGAATGGGGCCATCATAATAAGAAAGAAAATCTGAGTACAGTTGTGTATTTATGGAAAATATATTTTCTATATATAATCACATGCAGCCGGGGACTAGAATGTGTTTCTGTGGAGTGATGAACTACTAGTTATATATATTTATCAACAAACGCAGGATTTTATACAGATTGAATAGTTTCCTACAAAAAGGGGTTGTTGAAAAAAAACTAGTGGTACTGTTTGGAGGCTCTGGACTGATAAAGTTCGAATCTTTTCTTGGCTTCATACACCAGTGTAACAATGGCCTCATCCTGCATGAGATGCGGCTGCTTCGTCGACCATTCCAGCGCGATCAGCACGTCTTCCTGCGCCAGCGTTTCGCTATCTGGTACGTGCATCGCCAGATAGCACAGCAGTATGAAGGAAGGGATCTGCACCATCTGCTCCCCGAAGTAGATCAACGGGATCAGGTGCTTGTGCCCGCCGCAGCTGATGATCGACTTGCAGTGCGTGTCGTGGAGGAAGTTTTCGGGGCAGGCGAACTTGTTCAGCGCCAGCGCCGCCTCACAACTGACCTCCGGCTCCCTGTCGTCAAGCAGGTTCACCAACGGTGGAATGAACCTCGTCTCCGTTGCACGGAAGGTACGAGCCAAGCTACCGATGGATCTAATGCTGGGAATCAGCAGCTCGCAGTCTGCTTTCTGCACAATCCTTAGGAACTGATCTACTACAGCTTTGGCGACGGCCGCAGTTGGCTTGAAGGCCGACCGCCTCAGCTCGGAATCCTGCTCTGCGACGGCTGTGATCTCCATCAACGCCATTGCTGAGTTGTACTTGACCTCGTCCTCGCCCTTCTCCAGCAGCACAGCCAGGCATAGCAGAGCTCGCGACTCTGTTATGCTCCGGCACACTGCTACGTTGCCCGCGCAGAGGTAGCGCAGAGCTCTGGCTGCCATCGCCTTCATCTCTGCTTTAGTCGTGGGATCCTCGAATTCCCTCCGCTTAATGCTGCTCCCCGGCAATCCGTGGTGCTTGGGTTTGTGGTGGTGGTGTTGTTGCTCGTTCATGAATTGCTGCCTGGCTTTCCCGCTCTTTTCTCCGGCCTCCGCGCCACCTTTGCCGGGCTTGGTTGAGGTTTTCATCGCCATGGTATTGGTGACCACATTTTGCATCTGGCTTGGCACTATTTGGTTGTCCATGGGGCAACTGGTGACGCTCGGTTGCTTTTCATCGGCTTCATCGCTGGTTTTCGAATTCGAGTTCGCCATTACAATGGAGTGAATGGAGCTCATTGATTGCTTACTGGCTATGGCGTATTTACTGTGCTCTGGAATGGTTTCGAAGGCCAGGTGGCTGACGAGGAGCCGGATTATGTTGTGCTGAGCAAAAGGGTCCTGGCATTTGCGGTGGTGCGCCGCCAGCTCCGACAAGGCCCACGCCACCACAATCTGCACCTTCATGTGTCCTTCTTTGAGAATTTTCGCAAACACCTGGCAGACGCCGGCGTTCACAATCTGCTCCACGCTTTCCGGATCCCTCCCGAGCAAACCGATCGCCCTCGCCGCGTTTTCCTGCCCTTCCATTCTCCCTTCCTTGGCCAGTTTCAGCAGCGGCGGCACGCCGCCCTCCTCGATGATCAAACTGACATACCGGTCGTTGTCCCGTGCGAGCGACACCAGCGACGCGGCGGCGTCGGACTTCTCATCTAATGAGCCGGAGCAGAGGATGGCTATCTGCTCCCAGATGAGGCAGAGGATGGGCTCGTTGGCGGCGATGGGAGGGAGGCCAAGATACTCATCATCGCGGTCGTCGGCGGGGGCGGAGACACGGAGCAGCCAGGACACATCGCCGATGGAATTCTCGAGCTGCTGCGACACCTTCTTGAAAGCAGCGTTGGGAATGATGGTGAAGATGCGGCGGATGCCGTTGGAGCGGCACTTGAAGACAAGGGTCAATGCCTTGTCAAGAACCTGCTCGGTATCCTCGATGATCCGGCGCGTGGGGCGCTCGTAGAGGTCGCCGCTGGCGCGGGCGGCCTGGCGGAGGAGGGCGGCGAGCCTCTCCGTCTGTTTCTTGATCTCCATGCATTCGGTCTTCATGAAACTGGCTTGATCCGACAGCTTGATGACCTCGTCGGCATATTGTATGGGCTTGGCAAGGATCTGCTTCACTATGTCCGCCATGACTGGACGACGACAGCGGACCGCACCCACAAAATCAAGAAACAGATGCCGGAGCTTTTTTGGTGGGTGGTGGTGGCGGTGTTAATAATAGGAGGAGGAGGAGGAGGAGGAAATGACGTCGATGGGTGATGTAGATGGTGCATGGGGGGGAAGGCGGCAGCGATGGTGGTGGAGGGAAATGGTAGTGGTGAAACGTAATTATCTCTCTCGGCATTAAAAACCAGAAACAAAAAAGGTGACTGTTACAACCTTATTAATAGGAAACGATGTTTGTTCATCTCCCACACGCAATTACATTACACCACTCCCATTTTATATTATTTCTATCAAGCAATTGCTATTTGCCTTGCTTCACTAAGTCTTGTTTCCACCCTATTTCTAGTAACGCTTGATTGTGATCTTAATTTCTTTTTACATTTTTAGCCCATTTTTCTCATTTTTTGCATTTTAAACACCAATGTCACAAGGCTTTACAAAATTTGTCTCAATACATAACATATACAAGATTTGTGTGATACATTTGTGGTGATGATGAATCTTGTTTCCTACAAATTTCTGATGGTATGTGGTTACCCAGAAACGGGCGTCTGTTATTTCCGGTCACAAAAAGAATTTTTTTTTTCTTCTGCAACATAAGGGAGGGAGATCATGACTGCCATAGACCGCAGTAGCCGGCCATGCTGCAGGCTCTTCGTCTGCAGGAAGTAGAATCAACCCCGCAGTCCTCATCCGCGATGCATTTGTGGTCGACACGAGCATCGGGGACATGACAGACGCTTTCGAGCTGCTGCTGCTGCTGCTGATGATGATGGTCTGTGGCTGGGCATATCCTCTGTGACATTGCACTAACTCGTCTTGGCCGATCTTCACTCTGTTGGAAATACATGGAAGATGTTGAAGGGCTACCCAAATAATCAACAACAGCAAATAAAATAGAAGAAACTTATTTCAAATACCTTAACTGATGTCCAATTACTTGGAATATATGCCTCAGGGAGTCTTTCATGCCAAGAGCTTAGAACAGGCAGCGGGTGGCCTTCCGTTGTAAATATGTAATTCCGGTCGACCAAGAACGAGTCGTCGAACAGAAGATACAGGTACTTGCACCTGCAGACAGACAGGCAGAAAGAGAGATGGAGAAGCACATCAGATAACTAAGGGAAACACGAAAAACCGAGCTTATCCATTGTCAGACAACAAGATGCAAGAATGCAGTAAACTGACGTCTCAGCGAGGAAGAAACTATGCTGATGATCTTCCAACTCCATAGTTGTCACATCTCGAATGCTAGCAAATCCACCTTCAACTCGTGTGTGCAAACTGAGCGAATTCACGATCGACTCCCCCACGTGTAGATACCATGGATCTGACAGATGAGAGTGCGGTTGGTTTCATAATCAAATAACACATAAATTAGCTCGTGAGCAAGCTTGTTAGATATATTTCTACTGATGATAAGTAGAGAAATGTCTAATTAAACTCGATTCTGGGGAAAAAACCCGAAGCGATACAATAACATAATAGGCTCCGCTAGCAACTACTTGGCATTCGTCCTGAACAAACATCGTTTCCCAAACAGACTCCAAAAATCCCAATAGATATGCATATGCTGATGTTTATCCAATATTAAGGTGAGTAATGGTTGGTAAGAGGAAAACTTGAAGTGTAACGAACAATGCACCTTTGGTCGCTTGATATAAGTAAAATGTCGATTCTGCCAACTCGGGGCGTAAAGGATAGTATTTCTCAGTAGGATGCAGCATTTGATGATCCAGGAGATACCTAAATCAAAGATAAAAATCAGAACAGTATCCACATGAGCAGTGTACGAAGACTCGAGATGATATCAATCAGCAATGAGAAATGCAAGAAACAAAATTATTGAACCAGTATATATGAGCTAAATGGCAGTATAGAGATAGAATAAAGTGTGATACCTCTCCGGTAAGACTCCAAATTTCTGCCACACATGGAAGAATTCACGATGTGACAAGTTAGCAGCAGCGACGTCTCCAACAAGAACCTGACTAGCACAAAGAAATTAGAAATGCTTTCACAATCAAATTAGGAAATCGTGTGAGCTGCCATTATGTACCTGAAGACCAGGCCAAAATGCTTGTAGGCTTGTGAGTTGCCAGTACGTCGCTCTTCCATTCCTCATGTCGGCTTCATGGTACCTAATGATAGTTAAACGCTATGGGCAACGTCCAATACAAATCCAGGCCAACTAGTGCAAAAAAAGAAACAAGTATGCCCATTTGAAAAATAACAACCACCGAAATGAGCCCATCATGCCAACCTTAAAAGCATGGTAGTGGTCTAAAAGCAAGGTGACTTTCGAGTGTCAAATCGTGAATTCTTCCATGTACGGAAGAAAGTTGGAGTATTACCAGAGAGGTATCATGCTCAAGCAATGAAGCTATGCAAATTATGTAGGAAAAGATTTTGGAGTGAAGACTTTACCATGGACCATATCGAAAGTATTTTTGGACAGCAGTATAAGCAGGCTGAAACATCCTCCACAATTCTTCCCTTCCAAACAAAATGTGGGATTTGAGTAGATATTCATAGAAGGAATCAACTCCTAGAAGGACAAGAACGTGGTTTTAGGGAAGTGTAAAGAAGGACCTTTTGATTAATTCTTCAACATAACGTCACACTGTCCGATAAAAGGCAGTGTGTTTGTGTGGTAGTTCAGAATTAGCAGAAAAAATGGCAAAGAATCTTACCAGCTCCAATTCCAGATGAATACTCTATCCACTCCCCAGTTTCTACATCAAGGGTTGTTCCCAAGAGATTTAGAGGGCTCCTCATGCTCCACAACTTGCGTAGAGCACGTAAAGCAGCAGACTCAAATCTTGGATCACCAGTTAGATGTGAAAGTGCTCCCATTTCAAGAAGTAGAGAACCTACAACCGAACATGATATAATTAAAATAAAAGCACCAAATTGCAAGGGTTATTGGGTGTATTTGTGCACGCGAGAGAGAGAGAGAGAGTGTTCATACCACATCCAGATGTGCTTGTTTCTGTTACCTCGTCCTCCATCACACCATACTGTAGATAGAAACTTGTTGGTATACAACATGATAAACAATACACGTGCAGCATAGATATGCTCATAATTCTGTATGTAGATACAAAATTAGACTAGAGAAGAACCCTTTAAAGATCAAAAATCAAATGGAATTACAACCAATTGCTCAAACCATGTTTCATGCACTTCTAAACTCAAAGGTACTGGCTTGAGATTGAGGTTCACAAAACAATCCTTGATAGAAACTTTCCCCCTCGCTGAAAGATCCTAGAAACTACAATAAACTAGAGAGAATAGTCTGTACGTCTCAGTCCTCCATCATGCTGAGAATAATAGAATGGAATAGAATGACCATCTAATTCATCTCTTTGAAAAAGTTATGGAATGACAATTTCACTTACCCAAACACTGACAAGTCGAGTTTTTAGTTAATAATATTGTGAAAATGCAAAAAGGGCTAAGATGCCTATCTACTGATAGCTTCAGGTCAGATATTTGGATCCAGGATGGAGCCACCAATTAGTCAACAAAAGGGACAGGAGACAGCAAAATGTTTGGTAATTCTATAAAAGCAAATTAATAGAGAAGTACAGTTGCAGTTTCAATCCAAACAAGTGACAGCTATTTAATTTCTATATTTAGAAGTACCTTCAAATTGATCCATGCGTAAGGTAGTCCAGTGGGGGTATCAAATGCAGGCAAAAAACGTCGCCCCAACTCCCCAGCCAGGACAAGAAGTTGATTCTTATAAGTTCCTTTAGTTAACCTGTTTGTAGAATCAGTTGCAAGAATATGAGCAGACACAAGCCCTCCAAGTACTCTTATGTTGCACTACAGAATATCAGGCAAAGGCAAATGATACAATTAAAATTCTCTGAAAGCACGGCCGATGATAGAAACTATTATTTCAATGGTGTGTCACAAACTAAATAAGATATAGCTGCCAAAAATCAATGATAGTTGCAGTAACAAGAAGAAAGCTTTATCAAATAAGATCCTCTGCAATAAGATTGATGTTATGTTGTGATGTAAAAGCATAAAGTTGTTACCTCAAAGAGATTTATCCTTGCATCAACATCAAATGTTAGATTCTCAGATAACCACAGAACTGCCTTCTCAAACTCTGTATGGTTTCCCAAAATTACAAGGCTGAGAGAGAAAGAAGGCGTCAGAATCATTTTGAGGGCAAACGGTGCTGCAGCGAAAATAATAGTTCTCAAGCTAGAGAAAGAGCTCATAGCTAGAAACAGATAACCTATTTGGTTGGTATAAAACCAGACAAAGTCAAAGATACACATCAAACCTGGAGAGTGATTCAATGAGAGTAAGTGCAGAACCGTTATACTCTTGAGGCAGACGTTCGAGCTAAAGAATCAGGAAGAATAGAGAGTTATTTTATATACCTTCAGCTTATGATAATAAAATTCTCCAGGGATAATACCCACCTTCAGATTTCCAAGTTCACTAAGAGAGTCCGTGAATGTTTTTGTCAGAGGCTTTAATTCATCATGCTGAAATAAGTCATTTTAAATTGATTGCTTTAGTAATGCTGGTTATGGTAGAATAATCTCAGCAAATATTGAAATTTTATGATTAAAGACTGACCGGGAAAGCATACATCATATAGTTGTCATAGGCATGATAAAACCTGTCACAAAGATGAAATGAGTGAGTATGACTAGAGACCTCAGTTAAATTTTAGTTTGTCTGGTCATCTTTTACGATAGAATCGATTCACTATATGTATGATATATAGAGGATTACATGATCTAATGAGTCCAAAGTTAAACTAAATATAGGATTAGTCTATATTATATTACCAATCAAAGCTATGCAAGCTATCACCCATAGCAGTATCCTAAATACACTTAAATGTTAACAAGATTTCAGCCATCATGCATTGAGAAACATTTGAAGTGATTTTCTACGTGATAGTAACTAAACGGGAGTCCGAATACCATCCTATATGAGGCAACTCAATTCTTTTGAAAATTATAAAACTGCAGTTCCATCCTTTAGAGTGCCTCTCAAGAACACCCAATCATGTAGTTTTGGAGCTCTATGCTGTTTCATATAAATTGGACAAGAATGCCGTGGTATATTGAATGGTTGATAATTATCCGAACAAATTTCTAGTCCATTGATGCCACACTAATTGGTATATACTTCTGGAGAGCCTTTCAAGTCCATTGGTGCTCAACCTATAAAATCATGACTCCGCAAATTCATGACAACACCACCAAATTGTCCCCTTTCTCAAATAACACACACTAAAGCAGCAGGAAAATCTATCATCTCCAACTTCCCCCACACCAAATCGAGCAAATTTAAACCCAAATTACCAAATGCAGCATACAACAAGCAATCACTACATAACCAGAGCACACATCACTCAATTGATACAAAGATCAGAAAGAAGATAAATACCCAAAAAATGCAATAATCACTTTAACAATTCAATTTTACTAATCACACACAATGGACCATGTAATTCCACCAATCAAGAAACGAGGGGTCGGAGAGAAAATCCGGAACATAGAAAAACTCACATCTGGCGAACTTTAGAGCTCATTTGCTTCTTTTTAGCTGCATACGGGTCCAATTTGGACAAAGAGATTTCGATGTAAAATGCAGGAAAAATCATTATCAATAACAGAAGCCATGCCCATCTCTTTTCAGGCGACATGGATTTTTCCGAACGCGCATAAAAGAGAAGCCCGACAAGAAATTGAGCGAAAGGGCCTCCGCAATCACCCTTGAAAGCTACGACTAAGGTTTTTGGGGGGAGATCGGAGTAGAACTTTTGGGCAACGAGACAACAGATAGGCTTTAACACTGCAACCTATGTTTTCTGTGTCAGCATTTTCTTGGCCTCTTTTTATGTAATTTGTAAATAAAATTATTTATCATAAATCTTATTTTCCATTATAATTTTAATTTTAATAAAACCTCGGTTTTAAATAGTAAAAAAGAGGTCAACCTTCCCTTTTGATCCAATAATTTCTACCTGAGCACGTAAATAATAAAAAATCCAAAAAAATCTTGAACAACGCATTAAATGTGGCTCTATAACACACACATAATTGAGATTTTCTTTCCATATTTAATTCTCATTATAATAAATTATCCATGTAATTCCTTTTCTTGTAACTTCACCACATAAAATAAAACTATTCATTTATAGATCTTCATTAATGGTCGCTTCAACAACCAATGCAAGTAGTAACCTAATATACCATTCAAGACTTTGGATTAGGGAACAAATTTATTTTTATATTTTGAAAATGAAACTTAAAATAAAATAAAAAAATAAAATCAAGATCGATCTGACTATAATCTGGGCTAAAGAAATCCTCACTATTTCGTCACCAATTCTTTGTTAGGATTTCAAAAGAAGATGATAATGAAGAAATAATATAGAAAGTGAGAGACTGAAATTAGCAGCAAAATCGGACCTAAACAGAGCCCCAACGGCATCTCCATTAACAACATCACTGCTTTCTCTCTCTCTCTCATCCGCACGCACAGACTTAGTCCACTCGGGTACTTCCTTCCGCCTAAAAATCCAATCTTTACCCAAACCCTCCATCATCGATAAAAAGATGCTGCAGCTGCCTTATCTCATCACATGAACTCCTTCAACCCTAATCCCCTTTTCATCTAACCCCAATCTTCACCACCTCAGAGAATCATAATCAAAAATGGGTGGAAATGGAAAGTTTCGCCGCTGGAGATTCACTCTACGCAGATCCTGTGCTAAGAAGGAGCCGCCGCAGGAGTTCATTTGCCCCATCACTAACTCGTTGATGTTCAACCCCGCCGTCGTCTCCTCCGGCCAGACTTTCGAGCGCGCGTGCGTCGACGTCTGTAGAGATTTAGGCTTCACGCCGACTCTGGCAGACGGGTCGAAGCCCGATTTCTCGACGGTCATACCGAATTTAGCTCTCAAAACTGCAATTATCAACTGGTGCTCCAAGTCCGGATCGGAGCGCCCGAGCCCGCCCGTTTATTTGGAGATTGAGTCGAGCATTCGGTCTCTTTCGGGCTCCACCGGAACCCTCGAGAGCCCGAAGATTCGCGTTTCGGAGATGGAATTGCTCAAGGGCGTCGCCGATAACCCTCCGATTTTATTCTCCCACGCCTCCACGGAGCTGAATTCGAGGAATTTGCACTCTTCTTCGAGCTCGGAGGAATCTGTGATCGCTAATACGACGCCGCTTCTGCCTTTCGCGACGCGGCCGTCGTGCTTCTCGTATTCGTCTTCGCCTTCCACTTCGTCGGAATATGTCACGGATGAGGGGTCTTTGAATGTTGTTTCCATCAGTTCGTTGTCGGAAGATGAGAATCTCATTGCGAAGATGAGGAGTTTGGACGTTTACGAGCAGGAGCAAGCCGTGATTCAGTTGAGGAAGACGACGCGGACGAACGAGGAAGCTCGGCCTACGCTGTGCACGGAGCAGCTGCTGCTCGCGCTGAAGCAGCTGCTGGGTTCGCGCTACGCCGCCGTGCAGACGAATGCCACGGCGGCGCTGGTGAATCTCTCGCTGGAGAAGGCGAACAAGGTGAAGATTGTCAGAGCCGGAGTCGTTCCGATTCTGATCGACATTCTGAAAAACGGCTACGATGAGTCGCGGGAGCACGCCGCCGGCGCGATTTTCAGCCTCGCGCTCGAGGACGACAACAAGACCGCCATCGGCGTGCTCGGCGCTCTGCCGCCTCTGCTGCACGAGCTGAGATCCGGCACGCTGCGGAGCCGCCACGACGCGGCTCTGGCGCTATATCACCTGACGCTGGTGCAGAGCAATAGATCGAAAGTCATCAGACTCGGAGCTGCCGCACCGCTGCTGGGGCTGCTGAGGGACGCGGATGTGGCGGCGCGTGTGGTGCTGGTCGTGTGCAACCTGGCGGCTTCCGACGAGGGGCGGGCGGCGCTGCTGGATGCCAATGCGGTGGATTGCTTGGCAGGGTTGTTGAGAAACCGGGCTGAGTTCAGATCCGAGTCGACTCGGGAGAATTGCGTGGCGGCGTTGCACTCGTTGAGTGACCGGAGTTTGAGGTTCAACGGGCTAGCGAGGAACGCCGGGCTGGCGGAGGTGCTGCTCGATGTCGTGAAGTCGGATAACGAGCGTGCAAAGGAGAAGGCGCGGCGGATTTTGGAGGGTCTGAGAGGGCCGGAGGAGGCGGAGGACGGCGAGGTGGACTGGGAAGCGGTGATGAAGGGCGGAGTGACTCAAGCGAGGCACCGAGTTGGCAAGAGTTACGGGCGGAACTCAACTGAGTTCTGAGTTGAGATGGGTTATTAATTAAAGATTTTATGGTGTAATTAAATTAGAAGTATTGGTGATTAATTTTGGTGGGATGTGTCAATATTGAAGGTTTGATAAATCTTTATTTTGTGGATTAGGGCCTAAATTAAACCTTTAGTTTTAAATAATTGGTTAACTTTGAGTTTAGGATTGTTGCTTAGCTTATCCTTTTTCTACATTTTTGTATATATCATATTTAATTATATATAAATAATTGAAGAATTGAAAGGACTTGTTGGTTTGTGGGCTACTTTTTTCTAGAATGCAAGAATTCATCACCAAATGTCAAATCCATTGTGTCTCAACTTTGAACACTCCTCTTTTCTTTTTCTAGTACTTTCTTTTTAGTTGATTAAAAAGCATTATCAATCTATTATCCAAATATTAATTTAATTGTTAATTTAAGAAGAAAGATTTTAAGTTTTTTGAAGAATTGATAGTCTTGTTTGATTGAATGAAGACTCAACTTTGGTGTTTGAAAACTCAATAATTTAGGAGAATTATGATTAGTGGTGTATGTCATTACATGAAGAATATGTGGACTATAAATCATGAGATGACAAAAATAAAAATAATAAAAATTGACACATGTGAAGTAAATTAGATACGTCAAATTTGTTTTAATAATCCAAAAAAATGGTAGGGCCAAGTCAAAAGAAATTAGTTATTTCAATTTTCAACAACTTCTATTATTAATATTTTAGTTTTGATAACTAAAATCGCACCAACTTATTTGCATCTTCTTTTCTCTACTTTACAAGATTTCGAGGTTTCACACTCTTTTTTTTTCATTTTTTTTATTATGGCAAAGTCTCAGATGAGACGGTCTCATCATTTTTATTGTGAGACGAATTTAATGAAATGATGTATTTTTTATTGCAAATGATGTTTAACCATTTTTATTGTGATATGAGTTTAATGAAATGGTGTATTTCTTTATTGCAAATGATGTATTTCTTTGTTGCAAATAATGTAATTCTTAAAAATGAAATGATGTATTTAACTTATTGAAATTATGTATTAAGGTCTGTCTCACAATAAAAAAATAGTGAGACCGTCTCTCAGGAGACCAACTCTTTTATTATACTTGTGAAATTTTAAAACTGTCTTAATATTCAACTGATCCACACAATATTCTCTAAAAAATAACAGTCAGCTTAGTCAATTAGTTGGATATATATTATCTTACTAATTCTAAGTTTGTTAAATGTGAATCAATCAATTTTCTCAAAAAAAGAAAAAAAATGAATGCATGTGTGTTTAAAATATTTTCCACATGATTATTAATTTATTATATCCTCAATCACCCAAATATGTATTTTACAGATTAATTTTGATTCCAACTATACATTTAATCTCACTTTTAATTTAAAAGAGTCTATGGACTCAGTCCCGCCAAGGCAAATGTGCAATGCACCTTCGATTATGGAGTCGATCGATCCTATCACTCCAAAGGGTAGTGATCCTAATGGATGCTCCGAACTACATACTCTTATTAAAAAAAAAAATTCATTTAACGATAGAATTACTATTATAATTTTAACATTTAAACTTTTGATCGAATATCTCTATTATAAAATTTATGATTGATCGCCCTCCGATAGGACTGCCCTAGTTATTACATAGTTTATCCCCCTTTCTATGAGTTTTATGTAGTGATGTCCATCCGGAACCGGAACCGGCTGAACCGGCCCGGAACCGGCCCGCCGGTTCCACGGTTCGGAACCGGAACCGTGCAAACGGTTCCGAACCGGAACCGTAACCGGTTGTAGCCGGGCCGGTTCAGGTTCCATGCTTTTAACCGGAACCGGAACCGGGGAAAAAAAAAAATTTAATAGGTGAACCGGCGGTTCCGGTTTGGAACCGGACCGCCGGTTTTCTTTTAAAAAAAACTAGCCGTTGGAGGCCGGTTCCGAACCGGAACCGGCGGTTCCAACGGCTATAAACGGCCATTTTTTCGAATTCGGCCAATGGGACGTAGCCACGTGTCCCTGAACCGCCGGTTCGGCGGTTCCAACGGCTCTTTTTTTTTTTCTCCAATTTTTCACTATAAATACCCCCCCCTTTCCCTCAACATTTTCACACTTCAATCTCAATTCTCTCAATTACTCTCAATTCTCTCAATTCTCTCATTCAATTCTCTCAATTCTCTCAATTACTCTCAATTATTCTCAATTAGTTTCAATTTCAATTTCTCTTTCAAATTTTCATCCCAAATCCATTCTCTCAAATTCCAATTATGTCTTCAAGCCGTGGTGTTGGTGGTGCCGACAATAGGGGCAAAAGCAAGTCAACGTCTAGAGATGATACTACTAGAGCTCCACCTCGTCAACGTCGTCGTGGTGCGTATATTGAAAGCTCTTCTCAATCTCAATTCGATGATAACATCAATTTGTCATCGAGTGATGAAGAGCTTCGCGAAACTCAAATACAAGCCGATGAGGAGTATGCCCGACAATTGCAACGTCATGAAATGCGTTTTCGTGAGGCATTGGAAGGCAACGACGAAGATGTTCCACCCCCCGAGGCCGAGGTAAATGAAGAAGATGATGATTTCGATTCAAACAAGAGTCCAAAAGCTTTGAAATCCGATCTTTTCACAAAGCACTTCCGAAAAATTATAGCAAAGGAGCAAAAGAAAGGTACGTGGTGTTTTAAATTCTTATACTCATTTTAAATTTTATTTCAAATTCTTATACTTATTTTAAATTTTAATTATGATATATCTAACTAGAAAAATATATAATTATAGGTGCTCCCGAACAATTTGATCTCTTTTGCAATTATTGCCCTAAGAAATACAAATTCGCCGCCGGTGGTGGATATGGAACATATATACGCCACATAAAGGTGAAGCATCCCATGGAGTTTGGCTTGGCTAAGGGTCAAACTCAATTAAACCAAGGTGCATTTGCTTCCCCCCAAGGTACGTCTTCCTCTCTTCATAAATATGATCCGATAGAATCTAGGGATTCATTAGGGTCATGGATTTGTGTAAAGAGTTTAGCTTTTTCATTATTCGATGATGATCAATTTGAACAATATGTACGTCCGCTTCAACCTCTTCAAAAAAGAATTCCACGAACAACTTTGGTGCGTTCAATAAGAAATAGAGTTAGACAATATAGATTGACTTTACGTGATCAATTTAAAAAATTAGATCATAGGGTTTCTATTTGCGCCGATATTTGGGATGATTGTAGATCCGAACATCATTATTTAGGTGTAACCGTTCATTGGATAGATTCATCTTGGAGTGTAAATAAAAGAATAATTGCATACCGACTATTTGATGAACCTCATACGGGAATCAATATAGCCCGTAAATTAATAAAAATAGCTCACCAATATAAAATAAACGACAAAATATTTTCTATTGGTTTTGATAATGCAAGCAACAACACCGCATCGGTGAGGGAGCTTATTTTGGAGTGCAATCCGGTCCTCGGAGGTAAGTTTTTCCATTGTCGTTGTATTACTCATATTCTTAATTTAGCCGTTCAAGATGGTATGAAACTTTATACTCATTCAATCCAACCTATTAGGGAGGCAGTTTTATGCATACATAAGCATAAAAAAATTACAAAAAAATGGGCTTCTTTTTGTACTTCTCATGGAGTCCGAGCTAAACGTTTTCCAACCGATATTACTCATAGGTGGAATGCCACCTATGAGATGCTTAATGCAACTTTTAAATATAAAGAATTATTAGTACAATTTTTTAGAAGTGATGATTATGGTATTAGTTTGCATTTATCTCATTGGGATGCATGTACATCTTTGCATGAGTTGTTAAAATCTTTCTCTAACGCAACTAAAGTTTTATCCGGTGTTTATTATCCCACTAGTTCTAAAGTTTTATATCATTGTTGTTATATTGCTTGTCAATTTAATCAATGTAGTTCTATTCCCGAATTAAGGCATATAATATTTGAGATGGTTATGAAATGGTTAAAATATTTTAGGGAGATTCCCTCTGTTTTTTTAATTGCTAAAGTATTTGATCCTAGTATGAAATTAGAAGGTGTTTATTCTTTTCTTGATACATATTATACCGCTCTAACAACCTTAGCATTTATAGGTGAAGACGGAATTATTCCTTTAGAACATTTGAACCTCCCCTCCGTCGATGTAGTTAAGCCCAACTTAGTGCCACATTACGTGAAGCTTTCGATTCATTTTGTATCACTTATAGCCACTTAGTTCAAATTAGATCTACCTCTAGGACAACTACTTCCGGCCAAACTAGTGCTAACCCCTTGTTAGCTAGAATTCATAATATTATGTCTCAAAACCGCCCGTCTAGTTCGCAACAAAGCGAACTAGATGTTTATTTGGCGGAAATGTATGTTTGTGGTGATTGTTTGCAGGTTCAAGATGAAGAAGATGAGAACGCTCCACCCGAGGTTGATATTCTACTATGGTGGTCAAGGCGACAACAACAATACCCAATCCTAAGTACGATGGTGAAGGAGTTCTTAGCCGTCCCCGCATCAACGGTTGCCGTGGAACAAGCATTTAGCTCGGGTGGCTATATGTTGGATGAAAGAAGGTCCAACTTGACACCGGCCAATTTGGAAGCACAAGTTATACTTAAAGATTGGAGAGATGCCGAAGATCGACGACAACAACCGGATTGGAGGCACATCTTCGACGACGAGGATGCTTACAACTCCGAAGCAAGCGCGGCATCTACTAATGCTTCCGATGGCCTAGGTGATGCGGATTTTGAGTCCGATTAAAGGTAAGTAAGGTAAGAGAACTACGTGGGCTTTGATTCCCTTAATGAAAATTAAGGGATACGTAGGCAACTTAATTTTAAGGTAAAAAATTAAGTGCAAGCCCTTTTCAATAACCCCTCCCCTCCCCCCTTAAATTTTTTTTTAATTTGTTAGAATTTATTGGTTTATAGTTTTCATTTTCAAGCATTGTAATAATATTAATTCTTCAATTTTGTAATTTGTATAGCTTGTGTAGTTAAAAATATAATATACAATTTTGTAATTTGTATAATTTGAGTAGTTGAAAAAAAATTGTAACTTGTAACTTGTAAGTTTAAATTTGCAATCTTAATTTATAATATTCCTCATATATCTTATTATCTTTATGTTTATTTAAATTTGCAATCTTAATTTATAAAATTCCTCAAATATCTTTGTGTTTATTTAATTTGTTTTTGTACAAAGTAAAAATAATATACAATTTTTGTGTACAAACCAAATATTACTCAAATGAAATCAATACTTATAATTACAATTTTTGGAACAAAATAAATAGTATAATTGAAATTTAAAAAAAAAAAAAAAAAAACGAAATAAACCGGCGGTTCGGAACCGGAACCGGCTGAACCGGCCCGGAACCGGAACCGCCGGTTACGGTTCAAAACCGGAACCGTCCACCCTCCTAGCCGGGCCGGTTCCGGGCCGGTTCCGGTTCGGAACCGCCGCAACACTAGTTTTATGCACAGCCTATTCAGCTGCATATGCAATTGCTTCAAAATGTATCAATTTATGAGGCTTTTTAATCTTCATGCATGCATATTTTATTCCCTTTAAAAAGGATTCCAAAATCTGATGTAGAAATGGGCCTATTTGTCGACTATTATTGGGCCCAGTTATGGGCCGAACCGAGCTCTCATTTCCAGCGGTTGATGTGGGTTTGGGCCCATCAGATATACAGAAAACTAAAACGAGGAAAATTTCAGAGTTGAGACAATGAGATTTGAACAAAATACTCCCTCCGTCCCGGCTGAATTGTCCCAGTTGACCGGACACAATAACCAAGGAGTGTGAGTGTAAAGTAAGTTGAGTGGAATTAATATTTTGTTGTTAAGTGTGAAAAAGTTGCCTTTTTAAGTAACGAGACAATTGAGGTGGGACGGACGAAAAAGGAAAGTGGGACAATTGAGGTGGGACTGAGGGAGTATTTGATTTTCATAAATAGAAAATATTTTCTCTTGCTAGAACTTGTCTGATAGGATTGGATAAATAATCCAATGTTTGGTATATTTTCCAAAAGACAGTATAAGAAATCTCGACTCTAATTCTTCGATTTTCTAGACTAGTCCTATAAGCCAATGAAGGGTAGTAATTAACATCTCCTTAAATAATAACATGATAACTGCAAAATGTACCAGTTCAGGAGTGAAAATGCATTATCTAGTGCAAAATATGCAGTTGCTCAACTGCATTTTTTGCGCAAGATTGATGCATTTTAAAAAAATGCAACAAATTCACATATAAAATGTTATTGTATTTAATTTTGATAATAAAAATGCACTAATTCCGCGTATAAAATGGTCAGTGCTTCAATAATGCAATAAAAAATTAATGGTGCATTTCTTTGCATTTGCTTATGCATTTTTCAATTATGACAAATACATTTTATAGTTAGGATGTTAGCATATGGAAATGGGTTAGTATATGATCATATTTCAGCCAATGAATATAAGAATTATTTTTAATTTCTTAGATTTTGATGCATTAAACATTTTTCCCCTCTTTAATCATTAAAAAAAGCATTAATTGGAAATATTAATTCTCAATTATAAAAACAATCTCTATTCAAATAATAAAAATATACATTTCTTCTTATTTCAAAAGCATTTGAATGTATTTCAACTTCATAATTAAATATCTTTTGAGAACTTAATTATCTATTAAAAGCTATTTGCACGAAATAACTATATAACTCATAACTTGATTGACATGATATTTAATAAATAAATAAAAAAAAGATTTTGATAATACATTTGTTACAATAAACATTAATCAGGACAACTAAGCCAACCTATTAGGCTCAGCTCTATTGAGTCACGTGTTGTTAGAAATAAACTCTTTATCAAATCAAAACATTTTAACCTTAAACACACTTTTTTGGCTCAATTTAAAGTCAATACAAGAATTTCGGACCAAATTAAATTACCATTACTAATAAAATATTGTTAATTAATTAGCAACATCATCTTTCGAATAATTAATCATTAAATCAAGAGACTTGCTTTTCGAATTTTTTGGATTAGGAGAGTTAATGTGTGAGAGACGATACTTATATCCCGAATTTAAACAAAATATGCTTCAACAAAATATTTTGATTTTACTCAATATAAATTCGAATTTGCATAATGATCTAGCCTCAATGCAAAGGTTTTATATTCTAATTAACCAAGTGAGGAAACTAGGCTAATTCCATCTATACATACATTCAACATGTTCGTATATACATATATACAGAATTCAAAACTACATTATATATTCAGTAACATTAGATATATTATTTATATCATCAAACCAGAAATCTAGATTAAGAGTTAGTGACGAAACTCATAACGCAAAACTGAGAGAGAGAGAGAGAGAGAGAGAGAGAGAGAGAGAATCAAAGAATGAAATACATGAAGAAGAGATTATTCATGGAAAGATCTGTATGAAAATATAGATCTAACAAACTGAGTGTTCATCACTATAATACATATCGATTACTTGGTGGAAAAAAAAAACAAATATTCCCACATAAAAAAACCAGACCAACACAGAGAAACCATTCAGACAAGCTAGGCGTGGAGCTTATTCATGATCAAAATCATCAAGAAATTAAAAAAAAGAAAACCCTATTTTATGGTAATAAATAATGCAAAAAAAGATGGATATTCGGACCGAGAGGCTTGATTCCCCAAGAGAGAGAGAGAGGGATGGATGGATGAAGCAGAAGTTCATGGCTCAAACCTTCCAAGAAGAAGTCGGAACTCCCATTCTTCTCTGGTTTATGATGATGATAAATCACCAGTAGGGTTTCTGTTGAGGAGAGAGAGAGACAACGTATATATCTCTTGAAGATCGGACCTCATGGCTACACATCATCGGTGGATCTCGCGGTGGCGGGGTGGTGGAGCTGGGGCGGTGGTGGATGCAATGATGGAGGTGGTGGTGGTGGTGGAGAGTCAGAGTGGGGAAAGGTGAGAGCATGATGATTGATGTTGAAAGAATGAAGAAAATTCCAAGGTGTTTGTATCAAATATTCCTTACAAGCTTTATCATATCCCTCTCCCTTTCTCTCTCTACACAATTTATATATCAAATTATCAATGATGTTTTTCCTTCCCCTTTCAACCCTAGTTGGACCCTAGATGTCACATTTTGTCCACAATTAAAAGTAGACCTATATTCATTTTTCTTAAAATAATAATTAAAAAAAAATTACTTCATTTTCAGACATGAAATAACAAGATTCTATGCTGATATGACTCCACCTATAATTTAACATAATATAAAAATAAAGATAATGTCTTTGATACTCAAAACTATATAGTTTATATATTAATTGATCAATTCTTGATGCCATCAATTATTTTATCATAAATATGATATAATATATGTATATATATATGTGTGTGTGTGTGAGAAGTTGGTTGTTGTTTTGGCAACAGTAAAGGCTGAATATGTCTGTATATGGGAGAGAGTGAATGAATGAATATGCTGATGATATTTGCTTTATTGGTTTTAGTTAAAGTAGAATACCCACATAACCAAGCAACACTATAAAATTGTAACATAAGGAATCACACCATTCTTAGACAGAGAATGACAGATCCATTTTGCATTTTTCAGATAAATTGAGTTTTTCGTGAGCTATTATTTTTAAAGTTTATTTATTCATAAACAAGTTACTATTTATTATAAAACTTATATTTTTATACTTTTTTATAATTAGTACGGTGAGTCTTTGATTAATTTTATTAATTATGAAAAAAGTTTGAGTAGTATAACTTTTATTATGGATAAAATAATTTATTATTTTAGAAAAATAAACTGTATTTGGAAAATTTGTAAATTTTAAACTTAGTATACTCTAATCAGTACATTAATATTTTCCTCTCAACAAAATATATATATAGGGTCTAGAGAAAGGAGCTATTTTTCTTCGAAATTAATTTGTTGTTATTTGTTAATTATATTCAAGTTTTAGTATCTCTTGTAATTGTCCAGAAACATAAATAGTTTGTTACAATTACAAAAACTTCAGATTATATATAGTGAAAAACTATTCTAAATAACAAATTATTTTTGCAAGATTATGAAGGTTATATATATTTCCTTTTCTGCTGTTCACCTATTGTAGTCTTTTTTTTCTATGAAGATGTCTCCACATTTTACTCAAATTTTCCTATATATTTGTTTCTTCGAAGATATATACATTTCATGGACAAATATTTTATGCATAAAAATCTTCGAATAAACAATTCTACAGATATAAGCTTGCAATATTTCTTGGTATCTGGTTTGCGGGATCCGTTCTTCGGCCTGTTACTCGCCGGACTCCGACTGGACTAGGGTTTCATGCACGGACTGGGTCCGTTCTTCAAGCTCGGCCCGCCGTGGAAGCTGCGGATGTCTCCTTTCTCCGATCTAGTGCATGAATGCCTCGCTGAAGGAATTTTGGGATTGACTGTTGGCTCAGAACTCACCTAGTGTGAGCATGTGCCTTCCGACCGACCTCCGGTGGTAGATCTAAGGTGACAACACTAAGAAAACCAATTGGCTCATTGGTTCTCTCATCGGAACAGAGATTCAAGCCACACAAAGGTCATGAATGTAGAGAGAAGAGAGAGAGCAATTTTAGAGAGACACAGTGCGGCGGATTAGGGTTAGGGTTCGTAACAAGTGAAGTGAGCGAACCGGATCTAAGGTATTTATTCAGATGGTTCGGGTGTAACCGTCTAACCGTTTACCGATCCATAACCCAAACCAACTTACAACCTATAAACCAATCCACAAACTTAACCAACATAGTAATAGACTAAAAAATAAGAGATGAGCTCAAAATAAGTGGGCTCGGGAGAGTATAACCCCGGCCAACACTTACAATAATATAATCTGATTAATTGAACCCAATTATTTATAAGGTGTTAACAACATCGTTTGCACACACATATTAATACATGTTTTTTTATAGTTATATTAATATGTATTGAGATATAGATAATAAGATTTAGATATGCATGATATCTTCATGCATTATTAGGGTTTTCATATCTTGTTTAATATCTTTTAGTATTTTTCATATCTTTCTGTACTCTATATATATTGTTGATCAATAAACAATATTTTTGTGGCAAATATTCAAAACCCTATCATGGTATCAGCCTAATCGATCCGAAAAAATTTTAAAACGCTCTTTGCATGTATTGGATCTCATACATTGTGATTTATGGGGGCCGGCGCCTGTACTTTCCACTGCAAATTTTAAATATTATGTCATCTTTGTTGACGATTTCAGTCGCTTTATCTGGTTATATCCATTGACAAAGAAATCGGATTTTTATGATGTTCTGAAGACATTTACTCTATTTATTGAGAATCAGTTTTCTACTACCATTAAGCGCTTTCAAAGCGATGGAGGAATGGAGTTTACTAATCATGTTGTGCAGGCCTTTTTTCGAGAGAAAGGAATTCATCATACACGTTCTTGCCCCTATACTCCATCGCAGAATGGACGTGCAGATCGTAAACATCGGCATGTCACGGAAACTGGCCTTGCCTTGCTCTTCCAGTCTCGCCTACCCTTGCCTATGTGGGTAGACGCCTTCTGCATGACGGTCTATATTATTAACCGTCTACCCTCTGGTATTCTCGACGGTCTCTCTCCTTTTCAGGTTCTATTTGGATGTGCACCTAATTATAACAACTTTCATCCATTCGGGTGTCGTGTTTATCCTTGCCTCCGTGATTATGCTGCGAACAAGTTTTCTGAACGAAGTCAGCCATGCATATTTATCGGTTATTCTTCACATCATAAAGGCTATCGTTGTCTGGATCTAACCACTTCTAGGGTGTATACTACTCGGCATGATTGCTTTGACGAGCTCAATTTTCCTATGGCGAACTCTGGAATATCTGTGCCTATCTCTAAATTGGATATATCAAAGTTTTTCGAGCCTTCCGCTGTTATTTCTCCTCCATCGCCGCCGCTCCTCCAGCAACCGGCCTCGAAGTGCACGCCGTCAACTCCAGCTGCGAGTCCTTGCTCTTTATGCAATCCGCCTGAGCCTCCGCCTTCTGCTGTGATTGAAGATGCTCAGCCAGTTTCCCCTATTGCCGATCCTGAACAACCTCCGCCGCCGGCTGAAGATCTCGCTCCACCACAGGCAGCCACGCCCCACTCCATGATCACACGGGCTCGGGCAGGCATCTTCAAGCCTCGTCATCTTGCTTACTACGCAAACACGGCGCTTCATCATGCTCTCTCAGCAGCTTCCGACCCAAAGGCTTTAAATCAGCAGTCAAGGATCCTCTCTGGCTCGCTGCTATGAATGAAGAAATGCACGCGCTTCAGAAGAACGACACCTGGTCTCTTGTTCCGCGACCTCCTAACACCAATGTTGTAGGGTCGAAATGGGTTTTCCGTACCAAGTACCGATCAGATGGTTCCATTGAACGCCATAAAGCTCGGCTGGTTGCACAGGGATTCTCACAGATTCCAGACATGGATTTCGATCATACCTTCAGCCCGGTTGTCAAAGCCGCAACCGTGCGTATTGTTCTATCTCTCGCTGTTCATCATGGCTGGCCTCTGCATCAACTCGACGTCAAGAATGCGTTTCTAAATGGCCATTTATCATCGCCGGTCTTTATGGAACAGTCGCCTGGTTTTATTGATCCACGCTATCCATCTCATGTTTGTCGCCTCTCAAAGGCATTATATGGCCTTAAACAGACCCCTCGTGCATGGTTTGAAAGGCTAAGCAATTTTCTCACATCCATGGGCTTCTTATGCAGTCAGGCGGATACTTTTCTTTTTATTTACTGTCGTCAGTCCATCATCATTTATATTCTTGTCTATGTTGATGATATTATTGTTACAGGAAATGCTGCATCTCATATTTCCGCCTTCATTCATCGCATGAACTCCGAGTTCTCTATAAAAGATATGGGTCGCCTCAGTTATTTTCTTGGTCTTGAAGTCACTTACACTGACGATGGCTTCTATCTTTCACAAGCTAAGTATGCACGTGACATTCTTCTGCGCCACGAACTGATCGACGCAAAGCCTGTGAGCACACCCCTTCCGGCCGGCGTCGCTTTCTCTACAGATGGAGAAGCTTTTTCTGATATTACTCGGTTCCGCTCTATTGTTGGAGCTCTTCAATATCTAACAATAACCCGTCCAGACATCTCTTTTGCAGTTAACCATATCAGTCAGTTTCTTCAGGCGCCTACTACTGAGCATTTTCAGGCAGTGAAACGCATACTACGCTATGTGAAAAGGATCTCTCGCACATGGTCTTCGGTTTTCACGGAACCCTTCCTGCGACCTAATCGCCTATTCTGATGCCGACTGGGCACGATGCCCAGACTCAAGACGTTCCACCTACGGCTATGCAATTTTCTTAGCTGGAAATATAGTTTCATGGAGTTCCAAGAAGCAGCCGACGGTAGCCCGATCCAGTTGCGAATCGGAATATCGCGCAATGGCGAACATAGCAGCAGAAATACAGTGGATACTTTCTATTCAGCGATAGCTTCATATTAAATTGCCTTCGGCGCCAGTGCTTCACTGTGATAACAACAGTGCCATCTTTATCTCACAGAATCCGGTTGCTCACAAGCGTGCGAAACACATCGACATAGATTATCACTTTGTTCGCGAACTCACTCAGCAAGGCAAGCTTCACACGACTCACATTCCTTCGGAGCTTCAGATTGCAGATATCTTTACCAAATCGCTTTCCAAGCCACTGTTTGAAGATTTTCGACGCAAGCTGCGTATCTCACAAGTTCCGACACTCGCTTGAGGGGGGATATTGAGATATAGATAATAAGATTTAGATATGCATGATATCTTCATGCATTATTAGGGTTTTCATATCTTGTTTAATATCTTTTAGTATTTTTCATATCTTTCTGTACTCTATATATATTGTTGATCAATAAATAATATTTTTGTGGCAAATATTCAAAACCCTATCAATATGTAATAATAACTTGAACTCGAGGCGAACTATCTTTAGACTATAACACATTTGGTCATTTTTAAGCAATAACATAGCCTTAAATTTTGCAAGTTGTATCAGATAAAAGCTCGATAATTCAATTTAAATATTAAAAAAAATAAAAACTATAAAGTTCAAGAAACAGTTCTTACATTATTCCAAAGAAAGTACTAAAAAATGAAGGTTTGAGTAAAAAAAAGTTGCTTTTGACAGAATAAAAATGTAAGCTGGTTTGATTTAATGTTTTGACCCTGATAAAGTCATTCTTGCTTTACCAGCTTTCAATTCCACTTTTATTTTTTCTCAACTATGAGTAGTTTTTTATACAATGAGATTATGGAAAAGTGGAAAACTTTACTACAAAGTCATTTCTTTTTACACATTCAGTAATTTTTACTACACTTCAATATACTATTTATTTATTTAATTAATTCTATGATGAACAAAAATTAGTTGGGATATATTTCATTGATCGATACATTAAGATAAAATTCATAGTTTTTCTTTACTTAAAAACACTACAAAAGTAATTATATTTGAGTGGTCTCCTATTGTGAGACATTTAGAACGGAATACATTTTACACTGAATGAATTTCGAAAGTAATTTACATTTTTACTAAATGGTGTATTTACTAGGCTTAAAAACATTGATTAAAATTAGTCATCGAGACAATAAAATACCAAATGGAACACCATTGTGGAATAGATGGTTTGATCCTTCGTCCAAAATATGCATAGATTTGTTCTCTTCAAATCTTTTTAGGAAAATTAATTAATTTAACATGTAAGTGAAAACTCATTTAATTTGATATGTAAAGTAAACATAATTTAATAGTATGAAATTAAGGAAGAAAATCAAACTTCTTTATTTGAAAAGATAGGTGATGGAGAGTTGTTAAGCAATTTAAATTGCATAATCAGATTTAATGATGAACGTAATTTATCTATTTAAATATAAATTAACAAATAAATAAATAAAGATACAAAATCTTTATTTATATAAACACAATGAAAAATCGCTTATTCTTCCAAGTATGTAAATTTGATAACTAATCATTTTTTAATACACTTTTTTTATTAAATTTAAGACTAAAACATAAATTTTAGTCCAAACTATCTGCCATTTTTCAATTCTAGTACCAACTATTTCATTTCATAATTTTATGTCCGAATTATAAAAAAGTATTCAAATTTAGGACCAAGAAATTTTCCAGCATTAAAAAACTGACGGGGCATGCCTGAAACCCATGTCATATTTAAAAAATGACACGTTGTAAATTAAATGATGTGGGTTTCCGACATGTTCCGTCAGCTTTTTTATGCCGAAAAATTTATTTGTCCTAGATTTGAATATTTTTTTTCTAGTTTGAGCATAAAATTGTGAAATGAAATAGTTGGTACTATAATTGAAAAAAGGTGGATAGTTCAGACTAAAAATTATGTTTCGGCCAAAATTTAAAATGTAATACTTCCGTGCAATGCATGAATGAAATACTAATTTAATTAAAATAAATACATTCAATATAATTTAATTTTGTTCAAAATGTCAAACAAAACACATATTTTTGCCCTAATATATTTGTATTCAAGATCAAGAGTCATAAAATTGTAATGGCGTTATCTTTCCGTTATAAAATAACGGGATTCAATTTTGGAGCCGTGGCTGGCGCCAAAAAAATGTTGATTTCTCTGAGCTCCCGAGCTTTTCACTCAGCCTCTCTAATTTCTTTCAGGACTTCATTCAAACACCTTCCAACAAAATCAACCGCACTCAAACTCCACCGATTTCCCGTCGGAAAAACCGTTACCTCACGCGCCTCCGCCCCTGCCTCCATCTCCACGGCTGCATTTGGTGCCCCCAATTTCGAAGCCTTGACCTCACACCAAAAACATCAAGTTCGTCTCTACATTGACTCCCTTCTCCAATGGAACCAGGTGTTACGCGTTATTAAATTTCTGCTGTCTTTTAAATATTTATTTGTATAATTTACACGCTGTTGAATCATGGAATATGATCTTTATGGATGTGCAGAAAATGAATCTGACGGCGGTGAAAGAGGAAAACGAGGTGATGGAAAGACACGTTGAGGACTCCCTGGCGATTATCAAACCCGTTCGGGATTCATATCTGCTGCACTGCGGGAGCTCGTTCCAGGATTTGAGTGTTGTTGATGTTGGAAGTGGAGCAGGGCTTCCTGGATTGGTTCTGGCCATTGCATTCCCCAGTATTGATCATGATTTTAATTTATTGCAGGGAAATCAGTTGTTGTAAATTTCTTATTTTTGGGGAATATTTTTTGTTGTTAGGTTGGAAGGTGACTCTTTTGGAGTCCATGAATAAGCGCTGTGTGTTCTTGGAGCATGTGGTTGACCTCATTGGCCTGCAGAATGTGCAGATTGTACGAGACCGAGCTGAGGTATGAATTTTCTTGTCAACAATGAGGATTGATATTTCCACACCTATGGCCTTGTATTCTGTTGTTTATATGTGAGTTTTATCAATATCTTGGTGCCTGCATACTCATTGTTCTACTCATGTCATAGCCAATTCACAAAACAAAGTCAAAATGGAATGTTGAACTAAAGTCTTGTGGTTTTATGTGATAAAGTTTACATAATTTCTGTACTATTATGGAGGAGAAATAGAGTATGAATCATGTAGATATGTGGTGGTTTCTTCTTTCGTGTGTCATTGCTTACCAGTGAGTAATGCTATCAATGCAGTAACATATATTAACTTATATGTTTTGGAAATTTCATTAGGGTGTATTTCGTATATAATCTGATCTCTGATAGGACAGAATCTAGGAAAAAACCTTGATTTCAGAGAGACATTTGATGTTGCAGTTGCAAGAGCAGTTGCCGAAATGAGAGTTTTAGGTAAATACTAGTAACTGATGTGCTTATTATATTCTTTGGTTTGGAAAACATCTAATGGTTTATGAGCATTTTTATGTTGATGGCGTGAAGCTGAATACTGTCTTCCTCTTGTCCGAGTTGGAGGTTTGTTTGTAGCAGCAAAGGGTCATGATCCACAGGTATGCTATTTAAAATGGTAGTGGCAAGTCCTTTCTTTTATTACTACCCCTACCATTTACCCAAAATCATAGGTTCAGTGTTCTTTATGTTGTCCTCCTATGGTTTTACTGTCATAGGCATACTTTATTTTAGAAGCGCATGTGCATCTTGACATGTTTTGTGTTGGAACATGCAAAAATGTGGACTTTTATGTATGTTGCTTTTATAACTTATTTTTTAATATATTCCTGTTGCAAACACCAGGAGGAAGTTGCAAAAGCTGAAAGAGCTATTCATTTGATGGGTGCTTCACTCTTGCAAACATGTTTTGGTATGTAGGTCTTATTTTGATTTTCACTAATACATCTTGTAAAGCGTCCTGTTGGAATGATCCTCAGCTGTCTTTGCTTCTTTATTGCACCCACTTTTTCAC
The DNA here is from genome assembly GCA_026898455.1 of Plectranthus barbatus. Taxonomy (NCBI): domain Eukaryota; kingdom Viridiplantae; phylum Streptophyta; class Magnoliopsida; order Lamiales; family Lamiaceae; genus Plectranthus; species Plectranthus barbatus. The sequence goes on along the minus strand of JAPKLW010001668.1, from coordinate 114,129 downwards.
TTTAATTGTAACGTGTTCTCTACTTTACTCGTGGCTACCATGTTTGAAACCATAGGTACTATTCTTTTTGGCTCCTTTTAATGATGCTTCAGTATAGAGCTCTTTAACATGATGTGTCAACTCTATATCTTTCCTTAATTTCCTAAAGTACTAGCAAGACTCTCCTTGCATTCTTAACCATAATTAATATTATCTTTCCTAGGAGTTCAGTGACAGCCAAGGGAACCTGGAAAATGTCACAGGATCTTTATTATGATTGTTCTCCTGATAACCTGATATAAATGTAACTAAATCCAAATTCTAGCAGAACTTGAGTAGTTTTTAACAAAATATTGTGTTCCAATTCAGTGGAATCTCATAGCAAGCATGGACAAAGAACGGTCATTATATGTCTGAAAGATGGTCCCACTCCAAGAAAATATCCTCGGGAACCAGGTACTCCATCGAAGCTACCACTATGAAGTAGATGTAGAACAGTATGGTTTAAGTTAGTAAGTTATATGAAGTACCATGTTATCAAATACCTTTTCTGTGGACAACTAGGAGTCCTCTGTAATTCAACTGAATATTTGCAATTGTTTTCATAAAAGCTTTATTTTTTCGATGTTGTATCTGTTACTGGTCGTCCATAAATTAGTTTTCTTGATACATTTTAGGCTTTTCATGTATTGGTCTGGAACCTAGAAGACAGACAGGGCCTTGTTATCAAATCCACCCTAACATACAATAATCATTTTAGCTTCGAGTATGCTCTAGCTCAGCCCCATCTGGAGCTTCGTGTAATTGTAATTTAAGCCCCATCTGGAGCTTGTTACCGTATTGTTTTCATAAGTTCTGTTGAAGAGTAGTTATAGTAGTTTACCTGCACTTGAAAAGGGTGAAAAAGTAAGTCTAGAGGTACAGAATGTGAGAATTAGTTTTTTCTAATAACGAATTAGGTACAACAGCAGGCTACTCAATTGCATTAGCAATTACTTAAAATATATATACAAGTTTTGGTATTTACTTTTTACCTTCCAACACCTTTCACCCAACGAGCGTAGACCAAAATAAAGTATAACGCACTCAGCTCTTCCCTACTTCTCATACTGAAATACTCATATGCCCAAAACTAGGCACTTCGACATTTCTATCCATCACGTAGGATTGGCATAAATTATAACATGACTAGAGCCACCTTAGTGATGGACATCCATGTATAAAGATCTCTTTACGAGACAACTCGGTTCTCCTTCTAAGAATAGGAGCTTTATTTTTTTACTTTTCCATGTGTAATGGACACAAGAAATTCATGTGCCCCTAGGAATCAAAACCATTCTGATTTGAGCACATGACTAGTACTATATGTATGTCTCTGCATACATTGAAAAGTTCAAAATAACATGACCAAAGTATTGATTGTTTATATAATGCATCCACCCCTGTTATATATTTGTCAGCTGAAATAGATTAATGCTAAAGTATTCTCGTTAATGGTACAACTTGCTTCTTCAATGTCCTCTCTTACTAATATTATTGCACTATTATTTACTACCTTTTTGGGCATGCCAAATCATGACTTTACACTCTGTAAAAAGGGATCTACTTTATTATCTTGTTAAGATAGCCCAATAGCTTTCCATCAAAGTAATAAATTATTTGTTTCAAAAGTTTTTGATGTTATTTTATGATTAGTGGATCCTTATATTGGCTTCAATTATTTGGATTTCCCCATTTTGCTCGAGGGCTTCGCAGAAAGCCTATGGTGGTTGGCCACCTTGCTCTACTGTATTGGAGTTTCTTTTGAAAACATCCAAAATAAGATAATAAATATGCACAGCCCTCTAGAAAGTCTAGTCAAATCAAACATTTTGAATTTTCTAGATTCATAGAGTGCAATACTAGGTATCACATGTGTATTTATGATGCTATCAACTGTGGAGTATTGATCGAATAAAATATGAGTTTTGAACTTCTATCTTGTTTGTTGCTCTTTGTTAGAACTGTTTTGCCAAGCCCTTCGCGGTTAAACTCAATCCAGAGCCAAGTCTAACAACGTTAAGATTGGATTTAGAGTTGTCTAGGAAGGGAGATGCATAACTTTTTAGACACGCTATTACCAAAAGTTTGGCGACTTTTGGACTGGTAAGAATTGACAACCACAATACACAAGGATCTTAGAAATTATTTAAGCTTGACCATTATGTGGATGTACTTTGTACCCGTTGCTATACGTGTAAGAAATTGGGTACAGTTGTCACTATTTTATCAGTCCACTAAGAGTAAGAAAGAGAGAAAGTGGTGTCTACTTCCAAACACATTTTCAAGAAGGGTCATACTCTTAAAAATGGATTAATAGTATCTTATATAGAGAGGGACATTTTCCAGACTTTAATATCAAAATCAAGACTAGCACTGTAGAGAAGACAGTTTACTGGATTAGAAGTGTGATCAATTGTGACTGTGATGCATTTGATAGGTCCTTTGTGCCCTTCAAGAACTGCTAGGCAGGTATATGACTTCCCGACCCCTCTCCAGATCCTCACAGTTTGATCAGCTGAGCCACTGCACACCATGTCTGCTACAGTGGCCAAGCACAGTATGGCCTTGGCGTGCCCCCTGAGAGCCGCCACCGCCTCCAATCCTGTGCCTCCGTCGTTCATCCAGACAAATATCACTCTGTCCGATGCGCCGGAGTAAAGAACCATGCCATCTGTGCTCATTGCCAGTGTGTTTATCCCAGCCTTGTGTTTCACCAGTGTAGCATCAAGTGAGTGCCTCTTTTCTCCTGGCTTCTGCTTCCACACTTTGATTTTCCTGTCGGAAGATCCCGTGTAGACGTGGCCGTTGGCCGAGACGGCCACGGCGTTGATCGCATCGTCGTGTGCGTTTGCTACTGATTCCAGGCATTTGAAGTCTGTGGCCCTCCAGATTTTGAGTGTCCTGTCCCAGGATACTGAGTAGAGTAGGGACTCGTCTCTTGACAGGGCTAGCGCTGAGACAGCGTCCACGTGGTGAACCCATGTGCATTTCTTGTGCCTCCTGACTTGGACGTGGTTCTTGGGCAGCAGCAGCTTGATCGCTCGATCACTCAGCGTTGGGAGCGTGGCTAAATGCGTGATCCCTTGCTGGTGACTGTGATCCACTCTCCATACTCTAATTTTGTGATCTTGATGAGCTGTGATCAGTTTATGATCAGATGATGCTACAAGGGCTTTCACTGCACCTTCTCCGGCCACGACCATTGTCTCATCCAGCAGGCCTTCGTGGTCGGAGAAGGAGCTTACGTCGTTCCGACGGATTCGTCCGTCGGAAGAGCCGGTGAATAGGTAATCTCCGGCGAGAACAAGGGCTGATGTGTAGGAGTTTCGGCCCTTGAGAGTCGCCACGCAGTGGTGGTGGACTGGTGGTGCTTCACCGGAAGGGAGTGAGGGTTGGGAATCCAGAAAATTAGTTAGTGTTTCTTGTGAGAAGGAGTTGCTGGAGAGTGATGAAAGGCCATACATGCTTGAGGTACAAGTTTGATGGTGAGTTTGCCACATTTTTGTTCGGGGGAGAGAGAGAGAGGGACAGATAGAGAGAGATGATTTTGAAGTGCAATTTTCTAGGTCATGTTTTATTTGATGGTGCATCATAAAATATGATGGTGCATATTTATAGCACCATACACGTAGTGGAAGCAAAATAATAATATTTACTGTATTCTTTGTTTATGAAAGTTGGTTTGCGTTCATGAACTTACTCACTGGTTAATTGTAGGCCATCCCCCATGCATGAACACTATTTTATGATCCCTTTTTTTTTGGTAATTTGAGTTTACCACACCTAAACCTTAGCAAACCTTCATTCATAAGTTTATAGAAATAAAATTAATAAATAAACTTTTAAGCCCATTAAATTGGCTACCCCCAATTCCATTTTGTATGGAATTATACTTTGTTTTGAGCATATGATACACTCATTTACATTTTATTCTGATTCTATTATTGTCATGAGAGCTTTGTCAGTCCTTGATGAGGATGATGATTTAATATGAAAGGACCTCCACAATATTGTATAAATGACAAACAAAGAATATGTTTTGAGCAGCGGCGAATTTAGAAAATTTTCATAAGGTGGATGAATTTTTTAATTTTTTTTTGCCTCTACCCAACTTCAACCCCTTCATATCATATTTTTTCTTATTTTCATCCATTTTTTCTTCAATAAAGAGGGTTATCTCATAAAATACTAGATCACGATACTAGAAAAACGAAAAAAAAATTTCGACTAACTAGCAGCAATGTAGATCTGCCAATGGTTTTGAGTGATTGTCATGCATACAGGAGTGTCACTTGAGCATCTCATCATGTAGCAAAGTTTAGTGTGCATATCTCACAACCGATGAGTTGGAGATCTATTTTCTCAAACTGATTGATTAACGAAGCTATTGTTGATGATGTTTAATTAATAAAATTTAGCTTTTCTAATTGTTTTTTTTTTTAAAGCCCATGAAATTGGACAATCTTCTCCTAAAAAAATGAAGTTGAAATCCAGAAAATGAAAGGAAAAATTAAGTTGGAAATGCAAATGTGTGGTGGATGAATGATGGTAAGTTTCACTGGGAAGAAAAAGTTGCAGCAATGATATATCTTCATGTGTTTGATATTGAATTGTGGGAGACAAAGTACTTCCCACTTCTCTCGGTATGTCTTTGTTATTATATCTATCAAATCTCATCACTTACCTTCTATATAAAGACTTTTTAACGAAAGGTCTGGATTTACTTCAAAAACTTGGCCGTTTTGTTTAGTTTTAATTGCCCAACTCTCTGAAAGTAGTTCTTGCATTGTTCAATCTCACTTGTTACGAAAATCCAATTTATTAAATTATGAGCTCATTGCTTATAACACTCATTTTTATAATGCATATTTAGATATTGGTCTTTGTCATTCTTATCTAACACATTCAAGAAATGAGTATTTGTGCTTTGTAAGGGGTTTTGTTTAAATGTCATTTTCAAATAATGATTATGCTATAATATTCAACTTATTACCCAAAATACATATTTAAGTATTTCATTTAAACTAATCATAGAAAATTAGAATGTAATACTCTTCTAATACTCCCCCGTCCCAGTCTATTAGTCATCTTTCCTAAAATAGCAAATTTTTCACACTCATCAATAAAATATTAATTCCACTACTGCTCACAACCCTTAATTCCCGTGCCCGATCAAACGTGCCTATTTAACCGGGACGGAGGTAGTATAATATAATGGTCGCATCAGGATTTGCCGGGTCATGTCCTGGTCTATTCAGGATCTCTTCAAGGCAGAGGCGGACCTATGTTAACAAATGGGGGTACACTTGTACCCCCAAAACTTAAATTTTTTATTATTAAAAATATATATTTATTATTATTTATATATATTTCTATTATATATTTATATAGATTTTTATATAATGTACCCCAAATTTAATTTTATTCATATACTGTATCCCCAGTTATAAATTTCTAGATCCGCCACTGCTTCAAGGTCTCTTCTGCAAATGTGTCCTTCAAATCTCTTTTAGGATGCATTTTAGTCTCTTTCAGGTCGCACCCGAATCTCTTCTGAGTTAGCATATTTTATTTTCATTTTTCATGACTCATCTATCATTTTAGATTTAAATTGTACTCCTTCCGTCCCTTGACATTAGTCTCATTTTCCATTTTCGTCTGTCCCGCGGAATTAGTCTCATTTCTTAAAATGGAAAAAAATCTCCTCACATCAATAAAATATTAATTCACTACACTCATAAACATTGATAACTGTGCCAAAAGCAAATGAGACTAATACCAAGGGAAGGAGGGTGTATTATTTTGGTCAAAATTTTACATTCACTTGGTAACCCTAAAAATGTATTTGTAGTCATTTCTCAAATGCATTTCGTAACTTTAACTATTCTTTGTCACATGTGATAGCCAAAGTGGCTAGTTCACATATTCAAATTCAAATTATTGGTGTTGATAAAAATTTGTAGTTGTGTGTGACAAACTGACAATTGAATGTGTATAAGGTGCCACGTCTCAATTCCCATTGTCCCCAACCAAGTCTCTGCCTGCTGACTCGTTTTCCTCTATTTCACCCTTAACCACCCATACTCATCTGCTTCAAGAAATTTTTATATATATGTATATGTATATGACATCACCACTTATCTTCATCATTCAACCTTTCTTTTTCTTTTAATTTATTTATAGTCAAGGAATAATTAAAACCGATATTTAATAATTCTACCCTTTTTTGGTCAAATTTTCACTATGTGTGTTATACATGTTGATAATTAAGACCATCTTTTATAATTATTTTGTAATGTATCATAGCTAGGGATGTCCATAAAGCCCGAAATAAATGGGTCAGCTCGAAATCGGTGGACTAAAATGCGGGTTAAGGTAAAAAAATTTTAACCCAAAATTATTTTTAACCGAATGGGTTGAACCCGACGGGTTGGCGGCCCGAACGGGCTGAGCCCGATGCGTTGCGGGTAGATCCGACAATATTTAATAATATATATATATAAGGGTAAATAGGGGAAATATTCTTAACTATTGACGTTTTCGGAAAAATATCCCAATCTATTTCGATAGGTTAAAAATACTATAATCTTTACTTTCATTTATGAATTATACCATAATCTATTGATATTTTGGAAAAATACCATAATATATTATTATTAGTTAAAAATACTCTAATCCTTAATTTTGTATACGAATTATACCAAAACCAGAAATATTATTGGCTTACACAAGGATGACAGTCAAAACAACTATCTTTGTCCGTGTTAAATTTAATGTACTAAACAATCAATATTTGATATATTTTCTGAAAAGTGTTTAAACTTCATCTTCTGCTTTCTTTTTTTTGTTTCCTTCGGTTGGTATAACGTCCAATCCAAACGAATGCGCATATATTTCGATACTAAATAACACGTCAAAACACGCATTGAAAGAAAATAAAAGGAATTCAAGCAACCGAATGAAAAAAAAAAGAGAAGAACATGAAGTTTTAAATACTTTTCAGAAGATAAATGCATTTGAATATATAACAAATATTGATTGTTTAGTATATTAAATTTAATACGAACGAAGATACTTATTTTGACTGACATATTTGTGTGAGCTAATAATATTTATCATTTTGGTATAATTCATAAATGAAATTAAATATTGGGGTATTTTTAACTAATAATAATGCATTGGGGTATTTTCCCAAAATATTAATAGATCAGTGTATAATTCATGAATGGAAGTAAGATTGGGGTATCTTTAACTTATCGAAATAGATTGGGGTATTTTTTCGAAAACGTCAATAGTTTAGGGTATTTTTCCCTATTTACCCTATATATAATAATTATTTATTATTTATTATTTTTAATATTATTTATATCTTACTATACCCATTAATTATACACCTAATTCCCTAGACCTAATTTTCCGTCACACAGAATCTCATCTATCTATCCTAGTGACGTAGTCCGTTACCCTCAAATCGAAAGAACCCTCCTTTCTTCTTCTTTCACTATCTTCCATTCGCCATTGTCCTAATTAACGTATCTACTCATTTCTTTCTTTCAATAACCTTTAACCTCTTGTTGTTATGTTCACCCAAGTGAAAGCTACATTTAATTTTATAATCCATATTTTATTATTTTATATGTTGAGAATGTACTTCTATTACTTAAATTAGTTGGTATATAAGGATTGATGTTTTTTTTTTCTTTTCAAATTATGATTGGACGACCTTTTATTCACTTATCACTATTTTTTTACAAAGATATTGTTGTTTGATGTCTTTTATTTAAGTTGGTTCATCATTTTCTTTTTTTATTTTGTTTTAGGGGTTGTTAAAATATTTTAAGAAAATCTTTACAAAAATAAATACGTATATCTTGCCAACCCGACGAGTCAGCCCCAAAACCGGTGGGTTAGGGTTAGGTTCAAGAATTTTCAGCCCGATAAAAATTCAGCCAATTCAACCCGAACTGAATAACTCGCAGCTCGATAGGGTTAACCCGATTGACATCCCTAGCTATGTTGGGAATCTAGTTGATAAAATGAGTTATCATCTAACCATTGTTTTGACTTTTGGGACGGGCTATAGGATATTAATTCAACCTTAATTATGTGTATTAATAAAATTGAATCGAGTCAAATATTAAGGTTATTTTGAATAAAATTGTGCTCAAATTTGATGGGTTTGTCCAATTGATAATTTGTGCGAATAATTTTTAATAAATTACTAAGGCTAAAAGTCATTTAATCATGTTATGAAGTTCAAATATTTTGAAATAAAAAATAATGTGTCTTTCTTATTTAATTGATGAACACATTATGAAGATTGGGATGTGTTTTAGTCCTTTATATATATTAGAGAGTATTAATATTCCAAATATTATCTATTGTTTAGAAGATTAAGAGAGAGGATAATGTTTCATAATTTTTTTATCAAATATTAAATATAAAAATAATTAATAAATTCATTAGTCTATGACTGATCTAAAAAAAATCGAATTCGAAGAGTTAAAAGGAGAAGGTTAAAGATTTTTCAACCAACAAAAATACCAATCTAAATTAATTTGAATGAATGAGCCTCTCTACTCGATAAAACTCACCCGGAACCCAATGAATTGAATGAGATTAATGCAAATGATCTATATTTATTTATCCTTAAGATTGGATTTTTAACACATAACATTGATTAAATACCATTAAATTAAATATTAGTTTATGCGTGATTCCTAACCAATATGCACATATAACTCATGATAGTAAATGCTCTTTAATTATTAGATTGACACATCTCATCGGGCATTGACTTACTATTCATAATAATTAGAGTATATTAATTAGAGCTCTCGATCATCCATCCATTCTATAATTGTAATATTATTGTCTAGGGACGGATGTAGAATTCGAATATCGTGAGAGCTCGATAGTAATTTTGTGAGGTTAATATTATATAATTTTTTTTTAAATACATATATATGAAAAAAAATTGAAACACTCTGGGAGCGGCCGACCCCATCAGCCCCTACATAGTACCGCCCCTGGTTGCAGGGGCAGATGCATGTATTCTAATGGGGTACACTTGTACCTCTAACATTAAAATTTTTTAACATTAAATATATATATTTTTATTATTTTTATATATGAATATTTATATAATATACCCCAATATAATTTTATTCATATATTGTATTTCCAATTCTAACTTTTTAGATCCGCCCTTTTGTATGGAAATAAAATCTAAAAATTAATGGACGAGTAACCCCCACTCTACGAGATTTGTTTATATGAGTCATTAGATTAAAAAAAATAGAAAAAAATGAATTTCATCTTAGGTATATAATTAAATTAGAGAAAAAATAGATATATAATTTTGTGTCTTTCTCCATCTTCCAAAAATTTTGTTTTCACTAAAAATCTCAGTTGTGTTGTATTCTAACTAATCTTTCGATAATTTGTAAGAAATTCTTTTTTTAATTAAATATTAAATATTAAAATTAAATTAAAAGACAAGAACAAAACACAAAGTAACAAAGAAAAAAAATGAATTATCATATGTATCTTATATGTAGATAGACAAATAAGTTCATTTGCTTAGTTCTACATTCCTCGTATTAGAGTATAGATATGCATAATATGCATGAGAGGGTTTTGAATATTTGCCACGAAAATATTATTCATTGATCAAACGTATAAATAGAGTACAGAAAGATACGAAAAATCTAAAAGATACAAAAGATAATTATGAAACTCTAAATATCAAACCCTAATATTATGCATGCATATCATGCATATCTATACTCTAATACCTCGGACTTATTCTATATACTCACTTAGATACTTAATATCTCTAATAAAAATTTTCAAATTGTCATAGCTCTACTATCTAATACGAGGATGTGGTCCAAAAACTCATTCTGCAATCACTTATGTAACTCCCCTAACCATTCATGCCCAAAAAAATACGGAGATCATGTGAGTGAGTGTCCGATAGGGTTGGAAATAGGTCAGGCTACCCGATATGGACCTACGGCCCAGCCTACTTAAGCCTACATAAGTTCGGCCTATCTCATTAAAAGGCCAAGCTCGGGCTTCTTTAATGGCCTATATAATTAAACAGGCTTAGGCTCGGGCTTCAAATCCGGCTTTTCAAGCCTAACAGGCCAGCCTACTTAAATAAAATATTATATAATTATTAGATATATTTATTATTGTGTATAAAAAATTAAATTCATAATTTAATAGAACTTGAATATTTATGCTAATAGTTTATATTCTAAAGTCTAAATTAGATTCAAGAACTCATTTCAAGTTTGAAATAGATTTACATAGTTTCTCTTATTTTTATTAAGTTATATATATATATTTAATTTATAAAACAAATAATGTATTTCTAATTTAAAAATAATTTTTTTAAAAAAATTATTAAATAGGTTTAAATAGGCCTCAAGTAGGCTAGAAGTCCGACCTATTTCACTAAAAATGCCAGGCTAAAGCCTTTATAAAAGCCTATGATAGTAAATAGGTCAGGCACATACTTAATGAATTTTTCGTAGGCTCAGGCCTATCGGAACAAAGCCTACCTAGGCCCGGCCTATTTCCACCCCTAGTGTCCGAGGTGGACTAGAGCTTCAAACCTGGGTCTCGAGCATTGGCTTCTTCAGTTGGTTGAATTGAAAGTAAACTTAACGTGTCAGATTATTTTGACCCATGATAATTGGTTCTTATATATTGTTTTAGGATTCACTTATTCTTACAATACCAATTATCGGATCGGATCGACTCGTAAAAAGAAAGATATTTCTCCATTAAAAAGAGAGAGAAACAGGGCCATGCAAAGGTTAGGTGAGGATTTGAGTAGGATGGGTGCATGTTGGATTAATGAGCTATAGACGAAGGTTTCACCGAAAGTAGCTAGGCCTAAATGCATCTATCTAATCCTACAAAGTAAAGTAGTTAACATTTCCACAATTCATGATTGCTAATCAATCTTATCAATTACTAAACACATTTCTTAATCACACATGTGTATTTCCCCTTTTTTTCAGTGAAATGACGTTTGGTTAAGTTGATAATATATTTTATTTATACATAGCATGCTCCCTAAGTAATTATTTAATATGGCAAAAATTTGCGTTAGACACGCCTAAACGGTTTATGCGAATTTTATCCATACCCAAATAGGTTCACCCATCACAAATAGGGTTTATTAATCCCCAAGTAGGGTATATTAGATGGATTTAACTTAGATTAATGGATAAAAGCGCCTAAACCGTTTAGGCGTACCTAACCTGAGACCTTCTCATGTAATATTTATATATATTTTGAGAAAAAGGTTTAATTTAAAGAGGAAATAGCAAAATATTATAATCACATCTACAAAATAGTAAGGTTTATGAATACATCCAGAAAATAGCAAATTTGGTGCAAATTGAGAAAAAAGTGTGTTTTCAAAACAATAAAAAATCTAGATATTTGTGATAAGTACAATTGATTTTGTACTATTTTATTTTTTATTGATAAGTACCGAATAAAAAATTCAGATTGATTAATTGATTTCAATTTAAGAGGTTGGAATTGGAATTGGGTTGTGATGGGAATATTATACCCTTTTGATCATATTGTATTTGTATTTATTTTGGTGCACCAAAGGTAGGTCTATTAAGTCTCTAACAACTTAGAAATATGCTAAAAATGTAAAAGTCTTGTATATGATACTCTTGATAGATTTGTAATAGATAGGAATTACCTGCTATCGGTTGCTGAAAGAATTAGCAAAGTACCTGGAGACTGTTCAAGAAACTAGAAAAGCAATGAAGATACAGAAAGGTAGCAAATACTGAGAAATGTATGAAGATAGTTGAGGGCACTCAACAAGTCACAAGACTACTAGGAGAGTATAGCAGACAAGTATAGCTAGCAGACAAGCCTAGCAAACTCTGAAGATTCAATGTGCTAGATCTCAACAAGGTTGTTGATATCTCAGCAAATGCTAGCGGACTCAGCAAAGTGTTCCGGGAGCATAATTTCCAGAATCAATGAGACGTCGACAGCTGGCCAATCGAATCAAAAGTCGAACAACCTCATAAATTTAAGGAATCTCCTAAATCTGAAGGTTGGCATATCAAAAGTCAAGAAGGACTACGAGTTTACTTGGAGATCCATTCTGACAAGGTCGACATGTCAGAAAAAGAACCAACGAGCGAACAGAGACTTGAAGCGTCTCTGTGCATTTCAGAAAAAGGAAGGAAGAAGATTGGGGATTCACCAATCTGTCTCTAACAGATAAAAGGTTCAAAGTTTTGAATCTTTGTCTATAAATAGCAGAGGATTTGTAGAAAATAATAAGAGACGAACGTACGAAAAGATCAAGCATAAACTCTGCCCAACTGAAAACTTCGAGGCTTCACCGAAGCTATCCGTGTTCAACACGAGGCTTTAGAAATTTACTTCTAGAGCTATTTCAAAGTTCTTTCTATCCTAGAAAGAATTCATCAGTCAACTTACTTCGGTTAGGTTGATTATTACGGGCACTAGCCGCAAGAGGGATAAGTTCAAGGAGGAACTATAAAACTCCTAAGTTCGGCATTCAAGGAGATTGTGAGGTGCGTCCTCACTCCAAGAGTTGCTGAGAAGGTTGATATCGGAGTAGGTACTTGAAGGTGCGTTGTGGCAGGACGGAGGAGTTGCCCACAACTAGAGATCAAGTTCAATTCTTTGTATCAAATCTTAGTGAATTCCAGTCAACAGACTGAAGAGTGAACGTAGGACATTTGTCTGAACCACTATAAACCTTGTGTTATCTCTGTTCTTACTGTTTTATTGCTTATTTTATAATTGAAACCCAACACCTCAAGTGTTGGAGTATAAAATGCAATTGAATTAAAAACTACTCGAGCTTAAAACTTATTTTTCTAAGTCCTTGCTGAGTTAGAACCTCAGCAAGATAATAGCAAGAATCCTTAAAATTTTCGCTACAATTACTCTGATTGGGACCAACAGTTTCATTACAAATTCACGAATTACACTTAGTTCGTGAAATCGCAGTGATTTTCGTGAAATGGAATTTATTAAAATTTAATTTCAAGAAAATGAATTCGATTTTACAAATTTAAGTGTAATTCGTGATATCAAATTATTAAAATTTGAGATTTTTTTTCCATTTCATGCTTAAATTTAAATGAATTTGATTTTACGAAAATGAATTCAATTTCACAAATTAAGTATAATTCGTGAAATTGAAATGATTTTAAGAGTTGGAATTGGAATTAGGTTCATTTTAATTTTACGAATTAAACTTTATTCGTGAAATCGTTTGTAAAATGAAGTTGTAATAAATTTGAAATTTTTTATTTCATTGCAAATTTAAATAACTTTGATTTCACGAAAATGAATTCAATTCCACGAATTCGTGATTATTTTCGTGAAATCATTTATTTAATCCAAACAAAATATCTATATATATATATATATATATATATATATATATATATATATATATATTCAATTTCACGAAAAATTGAGTATTTAAATCAATGATTTCATTTCTTGATTTAGTACAATAAGTTGAATAAATAAAAGAAGAATTCTGATGCTGACAAATTCAGATTCAGTTCTACATTACACGAAAAAACAAGAAAATTTAAAAAAAAAACATGAATTGACATTGACTCAATGATATTTTGCTATTTTTTGCAGTATTTTATAAATGTGGCTACTCTTTGAATTACATCTTTAGATTTTGGTTAAAATAAATTTGTACTCTAATTTAAATTACTAGGAAGACAGATGATCTAAAAGAATTGAAAAGATTATTCAAAACACATTATATTTCAAGCATAGCATACGTAACAAAAAAACCATAAATTTATAAAATGATTTTAATCTGAATCATTAATTAAATATAATTATGAATTCTTTATTATTTTACTAATATAATTTTAGCATCTAAAGTCTATTATATATAATCTCTAGTCTCTCTACAACAACAAAATCACTTAGATGAGAGAATGTTTTAAAATAGTAGCTCCCCCCGACAAGCCAACAAAGACATAACAAAACATTCCTAAAAAAGTAAAGATGTAATAAAATAATATAATTCATTGGCCCAGTTAGGAACCTGGTCACAGCCCAACTCAAATATATATAATCTTGATCAATGCTTTTTATAATATAAGATCTTGATTTTACCTTTATATACTATATTATATATATAAGATGTTTGGAGATTTATGTGCTTATTTCTTAAAAAATAAATGAAATGAAAGAAACTATATATATCTCTCTATATATAAACATATACAAGCATGCACGATGTAATTGGATTTCCCAATATTCAATAAATGCAAAACAAAATTCAACACAACGTGGAGAGCTCAATCTTGAATTCAAGCTCCCTCTCTCTCTCTCTCTCTCTCTCTCTCTCTCTCATGTCCATGGACGTGTACGCTACAAACCTTTGCTCATCTCACAAGACTCTCATTTCATGTTCTAATTATTATATATATATATCAAGATACTTTCATTTTCCACAGAAAACTCAAATCCACCACCAAAAAAAAATAAAAAATGATGAGATTATCATCTCAATCTCAATGCATTGTTGCCATGCTACTTGCGCTGCAGGCAGCCGCCGTCGTTGCATTTGATTACGGCGACGCCCTCGACAAGACTCTCCTCTACTTTGAGGCGCAACGCTCCGGCAAACTTCCGGCCAGCCAGCGCGTAAAATGGCGCGGCAACTCCGCTCTTGCCGATGGTTACACTCAGGGGGTTCGAACCCAAAACCTCTCTCTCTCCTTTTCACTTTTAAATTTGCAAATTTTATTTTTACACGCTTTCTTTGCATGAACAGGCGAACTTGGTTGGAGGCTACTACGACGGCGGCGATCATGTGAAATACGGGCAGCCCATGGCGTTTGCCGTGACGATGCTGTCGTGGGGTGCTGTCGATTTTCAGAAAGAGTTGGTGAGTTCGAATCAGATGGGGCACACTTTGGAGGCCATCAAATGGGGGACTGATTACTTCATCAAATCACATCCCCAGCCAAATGTTCTCTACGGACAGGTATGCCTAAACCACTTGCATCCCGAGTTGGAACGAGTTTTTTTACTAGTTTCATGGACTCCGGTGACCAGGTCGGAGATGGAGTGTCCGATCATTACTGCTGGGAACGCGCAGAGGATATGACGACACCAAGGACAGCTTACAGGCTGGACCCTGAGCATCCGGGATCAGACCTCGCCGGAGAAACGGCTGCCGCCCTGGCCGCCGCCTGCCTTGCTTTCAAGCCTTATGACTCTGCCTACTCTGATCTTCTCCTAGTGCATGCTAAGCAGGTGATGGTTTCTGCAACATGTTTTTCTTACATTTGGGACTGATAACTGATGTCGGATCTTGCGCTGGCAGATTTTCTCATTTGCAGATAGATTCAGAGGATTCTACCATGACTCTATTCCATCTGCCAAGAAGTTCTACACATCATCTGGCTACTATGTATGCATTCCCATTTTCAATTTCTCGAAATCCTGCCGTTTTTTCGCCATAAATCTGTTACTGAGAGATGTTCATGTATCCTACCTAGGATGAGCTGTTGTGGGCTGCTACTTGGTTGTATCGTGCCACAAACGACGAGCATTATCTGAAATACGTCGTCGACAACTGTGCCTCCTTGGGTGGAACAGGAATGGCTGTCAAGGAGTTCTCTTGGGACAACAAGTATGCCGGAGTTCAAATCCTTCTCTCTAAGGTAATGCGTAGGAGCAAAACAGCTGCAAAAACGGCTCTCACTTTCCCAACTTGCATTCTTACCTAGCTGGTCTGAAAATTGTGTGAAGGTGTTGCTGGATGGAGCTGGTGGAGCATACACTTCTACACTACAACAGTATCAAGCCAAGGCTGATTACTTCACATGTGCCTGCATGCAAAAGAATGATGGCTACAACGTCCCCACCACTCCCGGTTAGTAACAAACAGCTCGATTTTCCTGATGTTTTTCCCAAAAACATGCATCCTTAAAGCAATGTTGTTGCTTTAGGTGGTCTTCTCCATCCACGTGACTGGAACAATCTCCAGTATTCCGCCTCTGCTTCATTCCTCCTTGCTGTCTACTCCGAGTATCTTGCTAAGGCGAAAGTCGTAGTCAAGTGTCCGGAAGGGCAGCTCCAGCCTCAAGATCTCCTCAATTTTGCAAAATCTCAAGTATGCATGAATATATCTCCAGCCTCAAGATTTTCCCTTTAGTTTTATGTATCTGGATTTGCTTGACAACACGCTGAAACCAATCTGTGGCAGGGTGATTACATTCTTGGGAAGAATCCCAAGTCCATGAGCTATCTAGTTGGCTATGGTGAAAACTATCCGGTCCATGTTCATCACAGAGGCGCGTCTATTGCCTCCATTTCTCTTCTCCAATCTGCTGTGGGATGTGTTGATGGATTCGAGAAGTGGTTCAAGCGTCCAGAGGCCAATCCGAATGTCATTCATGGAGCCCTGGTTGGCGGCCCGAATGCCATGGATGAGTTCATAGATGACAGGTCTAATTATGAACAGACTGAGCCAACATTGTGTGGCACAGCCCCTCTTGTTGGCCTATTCTCCAAATTCCATAGCCTTCCTGCAAATTCTGCTGGTAAAGAAACTAAACAATATCTTGAATTATGCAGTTTCAATGGTGCATTATCGACTCAATTCACCTCATTTTGCAGGTTCATATGATCAAAAGCCATCCAAACCTTACAAGAAACCAGAAGGTCTGAGTTTTCTACTAATCTGCTTTCTTGATTTCTCTGAATCATAAGACTCTAAAACAAAATTTCATTTGGGACTTTTCACATTCACCTTATATGCTTCTACCACTGATTCTGACAGGCTCATCTCCCAATTACACACCAGCCCCAGGTCCCAAACCAGGTGAGATAAGCAGAAACAAAATTTCCATTTCGTTCGGGACTTTTCACAATCACCTTGCATGCTTCTAAAATACAAACACCATCTAACTCCATTGATTATGACAGGCTCATCACCCAATTACACACCAAACACAGCTCCCAAACCAGGTGAGATGAAATGAATCAAAATCCCCCTTTCCAGATTTCTAAAACACACGCACACAGAAAGATGGTGACCGTGATTCAATTCTTGCAGTGGAAATTCTTCACTCGATCACCAACACGTGGAAGGTGGGGAAGGAAGAATATTACCGTCACAAGGTGACAATGAAGAATGTTTCTGGAAAGCCCATCACAGAAATGAAGCTGTATCTGGAAAATCTGAGCGGATCGTTGTGGGGTCTGAATCCGACAGCAGAGAAGAACGTGTATGAATTCCCGGAATGGCTCAATGTGTTGAACCCTGGCTCGGAATGCAGTTTTGTTTACATTCAAGGTGGTGCTCAGGCCAAGATCTCTGTTCGAAGCTACCATTAATCTTTGAATATTTTCAGATGAACAAATCTCGGATTATCATACAAATCTCTCAAACAAATTGAGTTTTTGTTTTTTATTTTTTTTCTTCTTGATTTACATTGTTTGGTTCTTGATTCATGATTGTAACATTCAGATATTTTATGAAAATTATATTCCTCTATGAAGTTATTAAAATATCTTTTTTTTTTTTTTGGAGTTTTTTTTTATGAGATAATTTGATGTATTTATTTTTAATAATAATATACTCCTTCTGTTCAGAATAGTTTCGAAGATGAGTATTGACTAAGTTAAGTAAAATTAATATTTTATTATTTAGTATGAAAAAAAATTACTATTAATTATAAAAATAAGACTAATAATGCATAAAGAAAAAAAAGAAAGTGGAATATTTCAGGCAGGAAAGACGGACGGAGTATTAATCAAATTCAAACACTATATATTTAAAATTCAAATATATAATCTTTTGAGGAGGAATATAATTCAATTTATTGAATAATTAGAAGGTGGTGTGAGGTGACGGGTTGAGATAAAAAAAAGGGTCGAATATTTTTTCATTTTAGTCGTATTTTTTTTATATACAATATTGAGATTAATTATAGTGTATTTTTATATACTTTATCATTATTTTGAGAGATCTTTTTACTTGATTGTATAATTTTCTTGTTACATAAAAAATCTAATGGAGCTCACTAATAAAACCTATTGAGAGTTTTTCGCATCAAATTAATAAAAACTAGTTTAAATTCATCAAATAAAATCTTTTATGTGATAGATGAAGATATATTCATCACATATCTCTTAAATTTATGATTATTTTCCAAATACAATTAGGGGGCATTTGGTTTAACTATCGGGAATTACTATGGGTATGGGTTTGATAGTAGAGGGAATGGGTATGGGCTTGATTTTTGGAAATCATTCTCAATTCTGATGTTTGGTTTACTAGATGGGTTTTGGAATCATTTTCAATTCTAATGATTTATTTTTTCAGTTTATAGGTTTATAAAATAATTAATTTAATAATAAAATAACAAAATAAAATTATATTAAAATAAATAAATAATCTATTTATCTTCTTATTTGTTTTATAAAATATAAAATTAAGATACACAATAAATGATTGATTTTATAATAATAATATTATTATAATATATTAAAAGAATAATATATAATTATAATAACATATAATATTATAAATAATATAATTATAAAAAAAAACGTAAATAAATAAGAAAATAATTATAAATAAGATGAATTAAAAAATAAGAAATAAATAATTAATTTAATAATTAAAAATTAAGAAAATATAATCATATTAAAATAAATAAATAATATATTTATATTCTTATTTATTTTATAAAATATAAAATTAAGATAAAAATAAATGATTAATATAATAATGTTATTATTTTAATATATTAAAAAGAATAATATATAATTATAATAACATATAATATTTTATATTCTTATTTATTTTATAAAATTTAATATTTTAGAGTAATATTATAAAAATAAATAAATAAGAAAATAATTATAAAATAGTATGGAATAAGTAATTTTGGTAATAAGATATGGGAATGAAAATAAAAACCCACCATTTTGGAGGGTTTTGGTGATTCCCAACTATTTAGGTATCATTCCAGGTTGGCCCCTTAGTGTATTGACAATAAATGCATGGATTCATACTTACTCATCCCCACGTTGAACCAAATCCAAAATCTCCATATATATCACAACAAATCTCCACAAAATCTTTATTTACCAAACTTTATTTATATCAACAATTCCTTTTTTTTTATTGGTATAATCGATCTCTCTCCTTTTCTACGCACGTCTCTCTCTCCTCGGACAAGCAAGAAATCATGGACGGCGGCTCGTGGGCTGATCAATGGGACAACGCCTCAGATCCTACGCCAGAGAAGAAGAAGAGCGGCGGCGCCGCCGCATATGGGAAGAAGGTGGGAGAGAAGACGAAGGCGGCGGCCACCACCGGCGTCAAGAAGGTTAAAGAAGGGACATCTGTGGGGTTTCAGTGGATCAAAGAGAAGTATCAGAAATCTGTAAAACGTTGATTTCTTTTTCTCGTTTTTTTTTTTTTTTTTTTTTTTTTTTTTTTTTTTTCTGTCAAGTGATTTTATATGGGTTCTTATTTCTTCGTTGTGATCACGAACATGTTATATATGTCGATTATAGACTTATGCTATTTTATTTAAATGATACTCTTTATCATTAGAGTTGTATATTTGAGATATGATCATTGGCGGATTCAGAAATTTATTGTTGGGGTCCATTATCTTTTTCTTAATAAAAAAATATAAAATTGAGTAAAATTAAAAAAAAAAAATATGTTTATGTACATTTTGAGCCGTACCCTTAAATTCGTCACCTTTAAATTATGATGTTAATGTGAATTAAATAAAAATTGTGTCATAATAATTTCTAGGGATGTCAATTTAGTTTGAAGTTCGCGAATTGACCCAATTAATCCGAATCAAAATGTGGGTTATGGTCGGTATATTTTAGCCCAAAAGAATTTTAACCAAATAGTTCATGACCAAATAACTTGATGCCCGATAGAACTGAACCCGACTAATTAATAATTTAGAATTTAATTGTCTGACCAATGAATTTAATCCACAAAAATCTATGTTTTCTCAATTGCTGAGTTGATTGATATTTACCTGTTGATGTTTAGAATATTTGCCCTAGGATCTGTGCTTTTTTTTATTGTTTTCAAAACTCTTTAATTTCTTGCAATTGTTATTTTTAAATTCACAAACAAAAACTCTTCTCAAATTTGGATTTGCTCAAACAAAAAATAGATAAGCTATGCCAGTATATGAGATGACTTCGTTGCACTATCCCTGTGGGTTCGACATTCCTTTGGGTCTATAAATTTATTTGTTGCTGTATTTTACAGTTTATCAAATTGTCGCCGTTTACCTGATTGACCCGACTAAGTTTTTTATTAATGTATTTTATCAAAATTATATTATCAAAATTTATTTATATTATTTAATATCGCATTTCTTGATTAAGTATTAAGTTACATAATATATATAGTTTATAATTAAGATGTTTAACCTATTTAATCATGAAGTTAAAATATATAATTATTATTAAATAATAAAATGATGTATTTTTAACATTTAAATATATGAAATTATGAATATATAAAGATTGTGATGAATTTTGATTTTCTTTTAAGATTACTGAAGTGAGAAAATATTTAATATCATAAAAAAATATTAAAAATAAAAAATAAAAAATAATTCGTAAATTCATTGACCCGGCGGACTAACTCAAAACTAATAGGTTGAGAGTAGAGTAAAAAAAATTAGCTAAAAAATTTTGAATCTAATAAGGCCCAAACCAAATAACCCACAATTTAATAGGATCGAGCTGAAAATCGATGGTTCAGCTCGATTAAAAGACTTGGCTGCCCAATTTCGGGCGGGATTTGATGATTGAGTTTGTGGTGAATTCAAACATGAGTAACCAAAGTTATAGTAGGCTATGGTGTGAGTTTATAGGAGAAAAAGAGTAGCTCGGTTCTTGGCCAAGTACGAGGTTTTTGAAAATTACTCCTTTCCTTTCGTTCCGGCTTAATTGTCCTGGGTCGGTCGGGCACAATAATCAAAGAGTGTGAGTGTATGATAAGTTGAGTAGAATTAATATTTTATTGTTGACCCACAAGTGACATGAAATATTTTGACTGTGAAATATTTTATAATAATAATTTATAAATTTCTGGAAAAAAGTTTCGACATGAAATATTTGTCTATATATTTTAACTTGTGGGTTATTTTCCAGAAATTTATAAATTATTACTATAAAATATTTCATGTCACTATCATTTAGATTGAATGTTTAATACGTCCTTACTTTTTTTTAGATGCAGCATAATTATATTATATCATAAACTGTTTGATTACTACAATCAAACAACCATCATTATAATTTGAATTGATTTTGATATTATTTCTTGCATTTACAAAGTGAGCTTCTAATAAGATGGATAACTTACCTTTATGGAGTGATTCATGTCACTCTAATCCATGGATATCTCATGATTCCTTAACACCAATGAGATAATTATATCAAAAAATCAATATATATTAGGAAGCACTTGATTTTGCATACTATATTAGAATACACTATTTTTTATTGGAATGAATTGAACTCCGATCTAAATACTTTAATTTCAATAAGAATATACTGTAATATTTCACATGTCTCACAAAAACACATGTGTTGTAATATTTTACTTATTTCACAAAATGTATGTGTTCATGGTGGATCCAGAAATTTATCATAGGGGTGTTTAATCATATTTTAGATATAAATAAAAAAATATT
>JAPKLW010001668.1:0-82748 GCA_026898455.1 Plectranthus barbatus | reverse complement strand
CTGAAGTAGTGGTCATCAACAGCATTGTGCTTCCACACAAGACTCTCAACCTCAGCGTTCACGATGAAATTATACTCTAAAATGCTTTTATCATTTCTTATCTCATGAATCTTTTTTGGAGCTTCACTTTTCTCTGCATTCTCTAAATTAACCTCTTTCATTTTTCTGTAATTCTGAACGAGTTCATCTGAGGTAGGTTACGTTATCAATGAATAGTTACATGTATCTTTCTGATTGACAACTGATCATATAAACAAACACAAGTTCGCACTTACACGCATCTTGAGAAACTTTGATGAGAAGTTCTACCCAAACTCAAACGCAATTTAATCTTTTTAAAAAAAAATTAGAACGAGTGTCGAAAAAGATGTATACGAGTAGCACAATCAAATTCTTTTAAGTTATCTCATTCATGCATAGCTTTAGAATCTCTCTACTTATGTTATATTCCCTCCGTTCCAGGTAAAATGATCATTTTCTTTTCGGCACGAGACTTAAGGGTTGTGGATGTAAGTGTAATTTGAAAATGAGTCATTTTAGTTGGGACACCCAATTTGATAAATGTGACAATTCAAATGAGACGATGGAGTATTTATTTCACCATCCCTACGCCTATTAGAAGTTTACAGGAGCACTTACTGTCGATAGTTGGCATCAGGTCGTTACAAAATGGTCAACCATTTTAAAAAATGAATTCTATAGTGAGCCTTATTATTATTATCAGCGAGTATAAGTATACCTCCGTCCCAAGAGAATTGGCACAATAACCTAGGTTAGTAGAGATAGAGGAAATTAGTATTTTATTAGTGAGAGTGTACTAACTTTTTATTTTAGGTAAGTGGACAATTAAATGAGACAGGCAAAAAAAGATGGACAATTGAAGTGGGACGAAGATCGTATATACTTCTTCCGTTCCGATTATATGGTCTAGTTTCATCTTAAACGTTTGTAAAATAATATTTAATATTTAAACAAACTTAAAAAATTATCTTTATTTAAAGCATTAATTAATTTTTCATTTTCATAATATTAAATTTAACATTCTCATTTTCCAGATTTATTTATATTTTTTAATTAATAAATAATCATGATTTATTGCTACAAAAATCACTACTGATGATTTTTTCCGTAATAATAATAATTTTATATTTTCAATAAATGGCATTGAGAAAGGGCTATTTTTGTTTTTATTTAATTTTATCAAAATAAAATGCTGCAGCCATTGCTGCGCAAAGCTAGGAACATGAAATGTCTTCTCACTCAATCATCCCGCTGCAATATCCTAAATTTCCCCAATTTCAATCGCTCTAATCAAATTATTTACTCCCATTTTCTCTCTCCTCCATCCTTAGCCCGGGTATAGTATACCATTTTTTTTACGTGCTCTACCACTGATTCAGTTGGTGTAGGACAGAGCCAGCTGATTGATGGTTGTTTTTACGGTTGTGGGTTCAGGGTTCTTGGAGTTCGAATTCGAGGACTTATTCGCGTGAGTATTGTTCGAGTTCGAGTTCGATTACTGGAGTTAAATCCATGGCCTCGGCGAAAATTTCGAGCGACCCGGAATCGATATCGTACTTGAATCAACGAGAGGCCGCGGAGATTGATGAGATTCTCATGGGGCCTCTTGGTTTCAGCGTCGATCAGTTGATGGTCATTTTTTCTTTAAAAAGTTTCAGTTTTTTTCATTCATTTGTGTTTAGGTAGGTGTTGTTGAGAGATGTATCTGGATGTTTCTGAATGTAGGAACTGGCTGGTTTGAGTGTGGCCACGTCGATAGCTGAGGTGAGTTTTTGCTGCTTCATTTTTAGAGTTATCAAAGCATTTGATTGCTGTTCAGTTAGAGAGTAACAACATATGTATGTATGGAGGTATTAGTTTTCTTATTTAATGTTTTTGTTGCATAGAATGGGGAAAAGGAAAGAGCTTAGATTGATTAGTAGGATAAAACTAATTTATTTTGCTTCCTTGTTGATAGATGATAGAATTACTGCGTCTACTCCATTCCTGCATAATTAATATGAATCATATTGGCATTTGTTGCTTATTCTATTATGCTTTGTGATTTACTAGAATAATCATTAAAGGCTTCTAGGAAGATGTTTTACTTACAAAAGATTTGGAACTTTGAGTTTTGCACGCTTTTATGATGCAGGTTTATAAGCAAGCTGAGCATAAACGTGTTCTCGCTATATGTGGCCCGGGGAATAATGGCGGTGATGGTCTAGTTGCTGCTCGTCATTTGTATCACTTTGGATATAAACCAGTTATTTGTTACCCAAAGCGAACTGCTAAGGCTCTCTACAATGGTCTGGTCACCCAGGTAGAGGGCAAATGGCAAGGTTTCTAAAAATTAAAACAGAAACTTGCAGGAATACTGATGCTTGTTTTTTTTTTTTTTTGTAGTTGGAGTCGCTTTCCGTTCCTTTCCTGTCTGTTGAAGATCTTCCAAAGGATTTATCAACAAGCTTTGATGTTGTAGTGGATGCTATATTCGGGTTTTCATTCCAGGGTACACTAAACTTACTTTCGAATTTGTCATGAGCTAAATAAGATTCAAACTTTCTGTGTGTATTTGTATCAGGTGGATTATCCTCAAAAGGACTTACGTTTTTTATTCTTCACATTTTACCTAATGTACTTTAGGGCATTTAGATTACTCGAGGCTAAGAATTTTAGAACAAGAGACAATTAGAGATTTTAATGATGCTCTAGCTTTTATTTTTTCTGATATCACTTTTGATAGAATTCTTATCAACTCCTTTAGGCAGCCCGAGACCTCCTTTTGATGATATTATACAAAGGTTGGTAGCGTTAGGGAATCCGAGTGAAAAGAAACAGAACTCGCCTGCCCTAGTCTCAGTTGATATTCCATCTGGATGGCATGTTGAAGAAGGTGATCTGAGTGGCGAGGGCATTAGACCGGACTTGCTGGTATGTATTGTATCTATGGTTCTGGAATTTACCTTTTCTTTTTGCTGACGCCTTGAACATGTCATCCACTAGCCTTTCTTGACTTGCGAACTGTTTTTAGGTTTCCTTAACTGCTCCTAAGTTGTGTGCCAAAAGATTCTCTGGCCCACACCATTTCCTTGGAGGCAGATTTGTTCCCCCTGCCATTGCTGAAAAATTCAAGCTAAACCTTCCAGAATATCCTGGAACTTCTATGTGCGTCCGGATTGGTAAGCCTCCACGAGTTGATATATCAGCTCTTAGAGAGAACTACATTTCTCCTGAGTTTTCTGAAGACCAAGCTGAAGCTGATCCCTTTACTCAGGTATCTCTTCACCTCAAACAGAATGGCTTTATTTGTAGCTGCTGATGCCTTAATATGTAGTTTTACGATTTTGTCGCACAAATTATCTATACCATTTTATGATTTTGTAGTTCCAGAAATGGTTTGATGATGCTGTGGCAGCTGCCTTGAAGGAACCAAATGCAATGGCCCTTTGCACGACTGGAAAAGATGGGAAACCGTAAGACTAATACCTGTTACCTATTTAATTGCTTATTAATAATGCTTTTGCAACTATCCGTGTGGCTATTGTTTATTGTTTTTCAACAAATTGTTGCTTGAGATTACTCTGCTTTTGGTATATGATTCTTTTCCATTTAGTGTTTTAATGAAGTCACTGTTCTTTGTTGCCTATGAAGCATGTTATCCATCCGAACTCCAATATGCATATCTTAACTCAATCATGTCCGAAACAGTTAGAAAATGATTGAAAAAACTCCAATATGCATATCTTAACTCAATCATGTATTGTTTCCTGTCACTTTTGCTGCAGCTCATCAAGAATGGTACTGCTGAAGGGATTTGACAAAGATGGTTTTGTCTGGTAAACTATGTTATTCTACATTGATAGGTGCATAAAGCCTGATAAGAATTATATGGCCATTCCAGAAGTCTTATTCCACACTATATTATGATAGGTACACAAATTATGAAAGTCAAAAGGCTCGTCAAATATCAGAAAACCCTCGAGCTGCTCTCTTATTTTATTGGGATGCCTTAAATCGCCAGGTACTCTGATACTTTTATCAAATTCTGTCCACCATTTATGAAGCAACAGATCAACCTGGTCACAGGACTTGTGTCTCCGTTTCCTCTACATATCAAGACGATTTTCATTTCATATTATGGGTTGGGACTTTTGATTTAGGAGATAAAAGATTGGTAAGAAGGGTGGGTTTTCTTAAACTGGGGCAAATTCTCTTGTCAAATATATATATATATATATATATATATATATATATCCATATCCTTTTGGTTAACAGTGTATATATATGACCCTGGATTTCACAATTTATAAAAATCTTTAGGGCATGACTTGGAACTCATAAAAAAACCAAAACTCAGCAAACTGGTGCATGCTTTCAAGCTCCCTAAGTAAAACTTCACTGTATGCCTTGTATATATTTAGGTAAGGGTTGAAGGGCCTGTACAAAAGGTCCCTGATGAAGAATCTGAGCAGTACTTTCACAGCCGTCCGAGGGGAAGCCAGATTGGAGCAATTGTCAGCAAACAGGTTTGCTTTTCATTTGTTGGGTCCATTTTCATGGTCTTATATGCGTTGCGAAAAATCACTTAAATCTATTTCGTGTTCTCCAGAGCACTGTAATCCCTGGAAGGCAGTTTCTTTACCAACAGCAGGCAGAGCTGGAGGCTAAGTACTCTGATGGGTTAGTACCTAGTAGCTCATCTGTAATCGTTGATTATTTGTATGTGGCTTCATTATTGCATGCCTGCATTTATACTACTGCAAGTGCTAGGTGAGTCAGTTATCAATTGAGGAATCACACTCTTTCATAGCCTCTATCCTAGAGTCGATGTTGCTGCTGCTGAATAATAACTTTTATATAATGGCACATCATGTTGTATCTAAATCCTAGTGATGCATTTCATTTTATGTGATCCTTGTAACAAAAAAAAAAAAAAAGAAGAACATTCTGGCCTAACTGCTAGAGTTTTTGTCCCGTACAGAAGCTTGATCCCTAAACCTAAATATTGGGGAGGATACAGACTCAAACCAGAGGTTTTCGAGTTCTGGCAAGGACAACCATCTCGTCTGCATGATAGGTAAGCAGTCTCAAGCACTTCCTTTCTGGTGTCTGTTTTTGGTAGCATGTCTGCATTCTTTTTATTCATCGGCTCCTCAGACATGAATGTAGTTGATGTTAATATAACCTAAATCTATGATGCATTATTCTGCCATTGTGTTGTGGGTGTGATTTTTATGAATGTTGCTTGTGTTTGTTATTCAGGTTGCGTTACACTCCAGATGAAAAGGGAGTTTGGAAAATCGAGAGACTGTCTCCATGACTACGACCATTTGCTGCATCTTCATTATGAACCATAGCCATACTTGCTTCTTCATTCTTTGTAGCTTTCTTGTTAATTTCTCTCTAATGATAATGACATGCTTCTACAACTAAAGCATGCTTGCATTCATACACTATCTCTCCCAACATTCTTGAAATTGGCTTATTGGGAATATTTAGACAAAAATACTTTAATCAGTCTACACAAAGGTGGGACTCTCTTCCAAGTTTCATTTGTGAAGAATAGAAATTATTTGGTAAGCTGTTAAGATATTTTATTATTATAGTATATCTTAAAATACAAAATATTTCATGCAACATTCATTTTATTTACGAGAAATGGGATCAAGATTTTGATATTAGTACAACATTAAAAAATTTAGTATTGTTTATATTTACAATATTATTTAATTGTATTATAAATAATTATTAAGAGGTAAAATCTGGATAACCTAATTATATATTCAAGTGCAAATAATAGCATGTCTAATGAAAAAGTGTAAAAAATAATAAAAGTGTACTTTGTTTGATTAAGTTGTCTTCACTTTTCTTGATTTTGGTGAATAGTATAACAAAATGAATATTTTATAATATTTCATGTGAAATGCAATTAAATAATACACATGAATAAGGGGGCGTTTGATTGGTGGGTTTCGGAATGAGAGAATGGAATGATTCCGAAACCCACTGTTTGGTTAACGGGTATGGAAATGAAAAAATGGGAATGATACCCAAATACTTGGGAATCACCAAAATCCTCCAAAATGGTGGGTTTTCATTTTCATTCCCATATCTCATTACCAAAATTATTTATTTCATACTATTTTATAATTATTTTCTTATTTATTTATTTTTATAATATTACTCTAAAATATTTTGATAATTATATTAATCATTTATTTTTATCTTAATTTTATATTTTATAAAATAAATAAGAACATAAAGATATTATTTATTTATTTTAATATGGTTATATTTTCTTAATTCTTAATTATTAAATTAATTATTTATTTCTTATTTTTTAATTCATCTTATTTATAATTATTTTCTTATTTATCTACTTTTCTTTTTTATAATATTTTTGATAATTATATTATTTATAATATTATGTGTTATTATAATTATATATTATAATAATAATAATAATATTATAAAATCAATCATTTATTGTGTATCTTAATTTTATATTTTATAAAAGAAATAAGAAGATAAATAGATTATTTATTTATTTTAATATGATTTTATTTTGTTATTTTATTATTAAATTAATTATTATTTGTATAACAATTTAATTATCTTATAAATCTATAAACTTAAAAAATAAATCATTAGAATTGAAAATGATTCCAAAACCCATCTAGTAAACCAAACATCAGAATTGAGAATGATTCCCAAAAATCAAACCCATACATTCCCTCTACTATCAAACCCATACCCATAGTGATTCCCGACAGTTAAACCAAACACCCCCTAATTTATAGTATCAAACATCCAAATTTACTCGTGCAAATAGATAATTACTAAAAAAGGAATTAAAAGATTTCTAATAAAAGCATAACACAGAACTTAAGCATATATCCCTTAAGAAAAACTATCCATCCATCCATCAAATCTATTAAAATTGGAATAAAGTATGTAAGGAATGCAATGTTGGTTTGGTGCCACAAAAATACAAAATCATCAAGGCATATTCATTTTTGTATTATTATCTCAAGCTTATTGCTATTGGCCACTGCTACTGCAATACCATCAAGAATCCCACAATCAGTTACCAAGATCATACTATGCTACTAGCACTAGTACTCCAACTCCATTAAGAGATAGATGGGTTCCATGGATTGGTCCTAGTTGGGTTCGGGTTTACAAAACCATCTTGCAACTGTAAAATAAAAGAAGAGCTTGGGTTTACTTCAACTATTAAACAATTCAAATCATATTCATATGCAGTCCCAATAATCATTTTCAACATTACTTACTTGGACCATAAGCAAATCAGAAGAATCCTTTACAAGGAAGAACCGAGAACGAGGCACATTGGTTCCAATGTCATGATCAAAGAAATAAACTAAGTGCGAAACCAGAGAGCACAAGATCAGTTTCAGAGGCAAACCAAAATTACAATCAATGAATGCATAAATACAAAATACTGATGACTAAGCATAAATTATCCCATACTCTTACCGCAGCACCTGCAGCAGTATCAATTGGAAGAATTTTGATACCATTAGCCTCCTACGAAGCAAAGCAGGGTTGGGTTGGGTTTGATGAGAGCATCCAAACCTATCCACCTGCATGACTTTTGTTACATGAACACCTGCAATACCCAACTGAGGAACCAGAAAGTAGATTGAGCGTGGGGCCCCAACTCACTAAGTTGTTTGTGTTGAAACATTTGAACTTATCCATTGACTTGAATTCATCCATATGTATCTAATCAAATATCCAAAAAAGGTTGATATTAGCAAGGGTTCTATCTATCAAATTCCCAAGTATTTCATCAATGTTGATAATTCATCAACCATCTATCTATTTACAAAATTGCAATTAAAATCAACCAAGTTCATACCCCTCCTCCAACAACAAAAAAAAAAAAAAAAAAAACAAGAAAGTAAAACTAGGAAACCAAACATGCACAACAAAAAGAAAAAATATATATAAATAAATCTACTTGAGCTCACATGTGTATCGGGGACTTTAGCTATGTCCAAGAGCTGCACAACAACAAATGTTAATAACGCCCACTCAAACATTTAGGATGCAAGAGAAATAAACTTGTTTTAGAAAAATACCTGCAGTTTCCCTTCATAAGAGATTAGAGCACTAACTTCTATATCAGCTAAAGTTTTATGTGTGGCCTGCAAAGTCACATCATTTTAAGCTACAAAAAATTGCTTTCGAAAAATCAAAACTAAAGTTTAAAATAGGATTTTGTTACCTCCATGCAATAGTCATTCTGGTTTTTAATCAAGTGATTTAGTAAATATGCAATATAAAATTAAGGATGCATATCATTTGATTGTTCTAGGACAAGTTGTCCAAGGCAACCTATTCGTTTTACTCTTTAAATTTTAGTTTCACTACTTTGCATTAAAATAAGACTAATATTAAAAAATATAATTCACAGTAATTTTTTTCAAACAAATTAGATCAATAATTATAACTCATCATAATCATATATTTAATTTATTCCATATTTGTTGTAAATTATCTAATATACTATATAACTTTTATATATCTATGTATATAATTAATTATAAATTACAATATTTACATGTATATTAAATTATTTAATATAATGCTGGAAGCTTTATTTGGAAAAAAGACATAATTAGAATTTTGAAAAATCTATAAATAGTATAGCTTATCTAAATATAAAGATCTTCCACATAGGATACGCAGGTCAATCACAATTCCCAAATTATTTGAGTTAGCAACAAATATGTGTTCTTTATGCTGAGAAGAAGAAAAAACATAATTCCAACATAATAATAAGTAAGATTAATTTGTGCATCAAACACTTTGAGGATTATACCTCCGCAATCAGCACATCTAGCTCCCCACAGTCTTTCAAAAAAGTTAGAACATATTCATGCTCTCGAAGATACCTATAATAGTAAAAGGCATACAATAAGCAACAAGTAAAATCATACTCGAAATATAAAAAAGAATATATGATTCAATAAGTGAAATATAGTCTAACGACCATGCATCCGCTACCCCGTCCATGAAAGAATGTTCAATGATCAAGCTATGCAGTTTAACCTAGACAATACATGTACCTGTCATTTTAAAAGATATCCACAATGTTGAATTAGTGAGAAAAGAGACAAGGATACAAACCCTATCAAGAATGTGGATCTCAATGTTTGATTTTGAATATTTTTCAACAATCTAAAATTTGCAAAAGAGAGAATCAACAAATGGCCAACAATGTTATGAAAATGTTAAGATTATTCTCTTAGAATTGGAAATCTCAGATTCAATGCTTTAGAATTCAAAGTTTCATCGTGTGGTAAAGTCATCAAAAGTAATGGTATGTTGCTGCCATACATGGAGTTCAATTTCTGCATGATTAAATATTATTAGTTACATAACATTTTGAGAGGCAACAATCATTGTATATGAAGATCGTTAGATACCTCGATTTGGGTGACCGTAACATCAAGAAATGTCATTCCATTATGAACTTCAGTAACCGAATTAGCGATACTACTACATAATCAAAACGTGAAGTTATAATATACATATATAAAAAGATGTGTAACTAAAATGAAAGATATGAATATAAGTCGTTAAGCTAACAAATTCACATTAAATGAAAAGAATGTGTACCCCGTAGTAGTTCCCATATCAACATTGAACTTTAAGACTGCAACCTTGTTGAGGAATTTCTTTATCTCCGCAAGATCTATAGTAAAAGTAAACTAATTATTATAAAAATTTTAAAATTAAGCTACTATTATTCTAACTTAAAACCATTCTGTCAAAAATAACAAAATTATTATCAACCACATGTTTGTAAGTTTTACACATTCATCAATAAAATATTTATTCCACTACCACTCACATACCTAGGTTATCGTGCTCGATCAAATGTGGACAATTTAACCAGGACGAAGAGTATAATATAATTATATTTGGGGAGAGAATGAAGGGAAATTGGGGGGGGGGGGGAATAGTGGGTCAGTGGGGTGGGGAAAGTTGGGTCGGTGTGGGAGAATGAAGAAAAATGGGGGGGGGGGGGGAATTGGAGGGGGGTAGTGGGTCGGTGGGGGTGGGGAATTAGGAAAATTAGGTCGGTAGGGGAGGGGAGGAATGGTGGGTCGGTGGGGGATTAGGAAAATTGGGTCGGTAGGGAAGAATGAAGGGAAATTGGAGGGGGATGGTGGGTCGGTAATATAATGTCAAGTACCCTCCGATCTACACGGCAAAATTCTCCTCCGTCTGCTGGCGGAGTATCATCTTCTCCTTCGCTGCCGGGGCAATCTGCAGGGCTTGGTGCTCCATCGTCGACAACCCCTACTTCGTCAAATCGCACTCTCACCCACCATTCTTCCTGTAGCACTCTTCTTATCAGATACTCCACATTTTATTATTTCCTTTATTCTCTATCATCACTCCATCACGTGGAAAACCTAAATAATTTGGTCCTCTGTGGTGTGTTTTGCGGTCACGAGCAGCAGCTAATCACAAGTCATGGTCTGATCCTCCTTTTCGACATTGACTTCTTTAAGGACTGACTGATCTGGAATCGCTAAACAGGTGACTTCCTGAGGCTGGGATTTACTGACAGGGTTGAAGGGATTGTGTGTTGAGATTATAAATCGCAGCACATAAAAGTTTATTTCATTTTATCTCTTAGCTCAGAAAGTGCAGTACATACTCGCATATATGCGAGAGATGAACTGAAAACAAACCTCACATGGGAAGCACGTGAGTTCTAACCAACTGAAACGTAATAGGAAAGGAAAAAGCATAATAACGCTTATTACAAACTAAACAAAAAACAAGAAAATGAAATAATGAGGGAGCTCCACACCCATGCACATGTACCAACTCCAATAACAGCAACCAAGGACGAGCCATGAGCATACCCACACGTCAACCGCCCCCCTCAAGATGGAGGCGGTGTAAATCAACCACACCCATCTTGCACAACAGGAGACAAAAGCGAGGACGAGAGAGAAACTTAGTAAACAAGTCGGCGAGCTGTGACTCACTCCGCATATGAGTCGGCCGAAGGAAACCATTTTTATACTAGTTACGAACATGATGGCAATCAAGCTCTATATGTTTGGTACGCTCATGGAACACATGATTCTTGGTGATTTCTAAGGCTGTCGAATTATCATAGTAGAGGACGAAAGGTAGGTTGAAAGGGATGTATAGATCAGCAAGCATGAAGGAGAGCCACTGTATCTCCTTCACAGTGGAACTAAGTGCACGATATTCAGCTTCAGCACTGGACAAGGCAATGGTTGTCTGTTTCTTGCATTTCCACAAAATGAGTGACTTGCCGAGAAAGATACAAAACCCTGTAAGAGACTTTCTAGATTCTTTACAAGCACCCCAATCCGCATCTGAGTAGCTTACCAATATTAATGGATTGTCTGCTGGCAAGAAAAGACCAAGCGAGGGTGTGGATTTAAGATACCGTAAGACATTTAATGCACTATCCCAATGAACCTACCTAGGTGCGCCTACATATTGACTCAGCTGCTGTGTAGTGTATGCGAGATCAGGCCGTGTCATACTAAGGTAAAGCAGTTGTCCTACAGCCTTGCGGTTTTGTTCAACATTTTCAAACAGTGAGGAATCAGTGTGTGAAAGATCGACTCCAGCGGGTAGAGGTGTAGACGTTGTACGACAGCCAAGAAGACCGGCTTGGTCGATGATATCTAAGATGTATTTGCATTGACAAACATATAATCCTTTCTCACTGCGAGCAAACTCCATGCCCAAGAAATAACGAGTTTCACCAAGGTCCTTGATGGTAAACTTAGAATGTAGAAATTCCTTCAGAGAGATAATAGCATACAAGTCTGAACCCACCACCAATACATCATCCACATACACTATAAGAGCCAGATTATGCGAGGGTGAATTACCAACAAACAAACATGGATCATGAGATGATTGAACCAAACCAAACTGTAGCAAAGATCTCGTAAACTCGGCATTCCATTCACGCGATGCCTGTTTTAAGCCGTAAAGGCTGAGTACAAGTTTGCAAACTTTGTCACTCGTGGCTTCATGATAACCCAATGGAAGAGACATGTAAATGTCTTCGGTTAGAAATCCATGTAGGAAATCATTGTTCACATCTATATGATGTATGGACCATCCACGAGAAATAGTTATGGTAAGTAACAGTCGAACAATAACATGTTTTGCAATCGGAGAGAAAACTTCCTCATAATCGAGGCCGTATTGTTGCTTAAAACCCTTAGCTATTAGTCGGGCTTTAATTTTTTTAACCGAACCATCCGCTTTCAATTTCACTTTATATACCCATTTTGAATCTATCCCTTTCTTACCATCGGGTAAATCAGTAATAATCTAAGTACCATTGGATTTGAGGGCGGCAAGTTCTTCATTCATTGCATCTACCCATTTAATATATTTACATGCCTCAGTATAGGAAGTAGGTTCTTTAAGGTTAGTAACATGAACCAGAAAACCCACAAAGGAAGGAGTAAATGAAGAGGAAACAATATAAGGAAAGGTTATTGGAGTAAGAGAGGATACCTCAAATGAAGATGTAAGGGAAATCTGATCCAAACATGGAGCAATGAAATCATTTGTCCATGCTGGGGGTTTTGTAACCCGTCTTCCTCTATTTAAGGCAATACAATCTGCAGGAGGAACATGAGTAGGGTCAGAAAGGTTCAAATCCAAAGAGGATGATGGTGACTGTATAGGAGTAAGAGTTTGGGTCATGGATGTGACAGAAACAAGCACTGAAATAGGAGAGGATGGTGGAGTAGGAACATGTGTTGTGGTAACAGGAATGTCATGAGTAGCAGGTGTAACATGGAGTTCAGGAACAAGAGTAGGTGAAGGATTAAGAAGTGGAGTGTGAACTGTATGGAAAGGATTAATATGGTGGAAAAGATGAACATCCCTGCTATATAATATCTTCTCAGCATGTATATCATACAGAGTGTATCCACGTTTACCTGAAGCAGCTCTAAGACAAACACAGGTGAGACTTCGACTGTCAAATTTTTGTCTTCCAGGAGGTGTCAACTGTATAGCATAGACAACCAAAAGGTATGAATTCTACAGAGGGAATGTCCTTGTTGAAAAGTAGCATGAGGGCTCTTCCAATCGAGGTGTGCAGATGACAGCCTATTCATAATCCAAGTGGCATGTAGAAGTGAATAAGGCCACAGCTTGTGTGGTAATTTACTCTGAAACATTAAAGCTCGAGCAACCTGCAACAATGTTCTATGTTTTCTCTCAACCACTCCGTTCTGTTGATGGCTATAACTACAAGTAGTATTATGTATAATACTCAGATCTGTGAAGGTTTCATGCAGTCTTTTGTTCACAAACTCAGATACATTATCACTCATTACCCTCTTCACCTTTACTTCAAATTGTGTTTCAACCATCTTGAGAAATCCACGAACAAGTCTAGGAACTTGCTGCTTAGAGTTGAGTAAAAAGATCCAAGTACATCGACTGTGATCTTCAACTATGGTTAGCATATAGTATGTATTAGTAATAGAATCTGCTTTGTAAGGGCCCCATAGATCAATGTGGATGAGTTCAAAAGTTGTAGCACATTTGTGTCCTTGCTGTGGAAATGTATTTCTACTCTACTTGGTCATATGACATATTTCACACGCAGATATAGTATCAGTGCCTTCAGATTTGCGTAACTGTTGAATACCAGGTAGGTGTTGCATTGTGGTAAGAGATGCATGGCCAAGCAAAACATGCCAATCGACAGCAGACATACTCTTAACACTTGTGATAGCATTAACCTGAGCAATAGATTGTGAAGAAAACACATAGATTTTTCCTAGAATTCTGCCTATAGCAACTATGTGATCAGTTTCTTTCCTTTGAATCAAGCAGTGTGTTTCAGTAAAGATGCATCTAACATGCAAGTCAGAGACAAGTTGGGCCACTGAAGTTAGATTATGTGTAAATGTAGGAGCCAGCAAAACCTTCTTAAGAATCAAATTATGAGACAAGTGAGCTTGACCTGCTGAGTATATCCAAGTAACACTCCCATTAGGCAGATGTACCCTTTGTGGAACATCTAAAGCTTCTACATTATGTAATAAAGTAGCATCACAACAGATGTAGACACTCGCACCAGAATCTAGAATCCATTGCTTAGAACTCATCAAGTTAGAAACCCCAAATATATAATGATCATCAAAATTACTAAAAGGATCAGAAGCAATATGGTCATTAGTTAACATGTTCACCTTCAATTTTTGCAGACATTTTGCAACCTCCTCTGCAATAAGTTTATGCATATCTGAAGCTGGTTCAGGAGAAGAACTCCCTTCATTGTGTGCAACGTGAAGAGCACGATCTGTTTCTCTAGGTTGTATAACACCTTTGTACCATTCAGGATATACATGCAGCTTGAAACACTCTTTTGCTTCATGGCCTGTGCCACCACAGTGGTTGCATCTTAATTTCCTTCTTTCTTCTTTACTCAACCACGGTTTGACAGGAGCGGCCGGCCTTTTGAATTTGCTAGGTCCTGGTGGTGGTCAATTGGATGAATACATAGTCATTTCAGGTGGTGCAGCTTGTTGAGATACAACTCATTTTTGGTCTTCATCCTGAAGCACCATGGATATCTTGACAACATCAGGTAAAGGCTCCAAAAGCAATATTTGGCTTCGCACGACATCAAATGAATCATTTAGTCCTAATAAAAATCTCATCGACTTCTTCCTATCCTCTATCTTGCTCAAAACCCCACATGTACAATTATGCACGAATTGAGTTGTGATCAAATTAATTCATCACAAAGAGAGTTCAAATAATTGAAATACTGGATGGCAGTTTGAGAGCCCTGCACACAATTATATAACTCCCGTTCCAATTGAAACAATTTGGGACCACTACACCTATCAAAACGAGACTCAGTTTCCAACCAAAGTCTAGCTGCACTATCAATATATTGAAAACTCGGTGCCAACTCCTTAGCAACAGAGTTCAAAATCCAAGTGTATACAAGATAATCGGCCTTCACCCAAGCATTATAATGGGGAGAAGTAGAAGATGGTTCAGGAAAGGTATCATCAATGAACCTGATCTTGTTTCGGCCGCTAAGAGCACGCTTCACACATCGACTCCAAGTAAAATAATTATTGCCTGTCAATACAACATGAACAAGTTGTAAGGTAGTATGATCATTAGGATTTATATATAAAACATCCTTGATATTCTGATCTGGTTGATGCCCAGCCATAACTTCACTCTCATGATCGTCGCCGAGCGAAGAAAAGAGATTTTTGTCAAAGAAACGCTCGTCTGAGGTGGAAGAATCACCGAGCTCATCTACAAGAATTCTCCAGCACGATTCACCGCAATTCTTCTTGCCCATACAAACAAGAAACGTCGATCATCGTAACCTGGCTCTGATACCATGTTGAGATTATAAATCGCAGATAAATCGCAGCACATAAAAGTTTATTTCATTTCATCTCTTAGCTCAGAAAGTGCAGTACATACTCACATATATGCGAGAGACGAACAGAAAACAAACCTCACATGGGAAGCACGTGAGTTCTAACCAACTGAAACGTAATAGGAAAGGAAAAAACATAATAACGCTTATTACAAACTAAACAAAAAACAAGAAAATGAAATAACGAGGGAGCTCCACACCGATGCACACGTACCAACTCCAATAACAGCAACCAAGGACGAGCCATGAGCATACCCACACGTCAACATTGGATATGATTTTGTGCTCAAAACTCTGGTTTACAGTCTTAGATCTAGAACTTGGAAAATGATGGTCAAAGATTGCCCACGGTATACAATTTTTTTTGTGTAGTTGTGGTGTTTATCTGAATGGAGCATTACACTGGATTATAAGCAATATTGTGATTTGGGCGTTTGATTTAGCTACGGAGGAGTACTGGCAGCTGCCGATTCCTCCTCTGCCCGTCGAGCTCTGCCAGATCTTCAACATTCATCTAGATGCCTTGGATGGATTGTGAGCTATTATTACACTATCGACCGCTTTGATGTTGGAGCGGAGATGTTCTTGGATGTATGATTATGAAAGATGAAGTTTGGGTTAAGTTGTTGTCGTTCGTTGACGATCATGACAGTGCCAGAGTCGATGTCCGAAAAATCCTGAGGCCTATTGCATATTGGAAGAGCAGAGGAGAAGTTATTATACAGAATGATAACCTTTTTTACTGCTTTGACATTTGGAAGAATTGTAAGAAGAAGAAGGCCACCATTCACGGCCTTCCAGAATGCTTCACTAGCAAGATTTTTCAGGGTAGCCTTTTTCGCCTTGATGGAAGTGTTGCAGGAGCAAGAGGGAGGAATCATTGGTATAATTATGTATAAAATTTAATGATAGTTTTTCTAAATGTGAAGTTTACTGTGGATGAGCTGATATGGACTGATGAGGATGTTTGTCCTTGTAGTTATAACCTTATAGTCGAGTTCTTCAATTTGGATTTGCACTCCGACTAATGAAAATGAGGCATTGATAGGAGTGATCACAAGCCAAGTCGAATCGAGTATAGCCACTCGACTCGACTGAGCTTAAATTTTGAAGTTAGAGGTCACACGGCTCGATCGAGTTCAATTTTTTAAATTTATTTTAAATTTTAATAAAAGTTTTAAATTATTTATTATTAAATAATAAATTTAGGAATAAAATTTTTAATTATATTAAGTTCAATAAGGCTGGTGAGTCTAGTTCGTTCGACTCGGGCTCGAGCTTGATAAAGCTTGCGAGTATTAAATCGAGTACAATGAAGCTTGAGCTCGAATTCAACTTGATAAGTATCGAGTAGATTTCGAGTCGGCTCACTCCTAGGCAAATGAGTCATAGGATTTTAATTGGGCCATCAGATTTTGGATCAGTCTTATTGGGCTGCATGTTTACCGATTTAAGTCAAATTGGATTGAAATCTTTTCAGGTTAAAAAATCTTGACCTTAACCTTTTAGTTTTCGGACTAGTTCGTCGGGCAATGGATATATTAATTATTTTTAATTTTTAATATCTTTCACTTTTTTAATATTTTAAATAATAAAAAATATACAAAATATTATGTATCTCTTATAAGAAATGCAAAACACATCACAAATTTTTATACAATGATAAATTTAACTATTAAAAAATATTTTTTTTTATTTTAGCAATACTTGAATATGTTTTAACTTCATAAATAAATAAACCTAACTATGTATTGAATACTATTTGAACTAATTACAATTATATAACTTAAAATTTAATTAATAAATATGATTTTAAATATTAGTAGTAGAGTTTAGTACTATAATTATGATAAATATATTAATAAAAAATAATCAGATTAATCGGGTCAACTTGTCAGGTTTTGGACTTCGGGTGATTCTGTCCTGGATTATTCGAACTAATTTTTTTGGGCCAAAATATTTTGACCATAACCCACATTTTGATTTTAATTAATTGGACTAACTCGTGAGTTTCAAACTAAATTAACATGCTATAGGGTTGCAAACTCAACTTGTCCCACATTGGAAAAAGAAGGGAAAAATTCCTTGTATAAGAATCCACAATTAACTCCTTAAAATGAGGTCTTTTGGGAGATATTCAAAAATAAATACGTGCGAGTTTGTGCTCGGTCCAAAGCGGACAATATCATGTTAATGTTGGAGTCTCGATCCCAACATGTGGTATCAGAGCCAGGTTCGGGAGGGGAGGATTGTTGGGTTGCAAACTCAACTTGTCCTACATTAGAAAAACGAAGGAAACATTTCTTGTATAAAAGTCCGTAATTAACTCCATTAGTATGAGGTTGTGTTCGGCCCAAAGCGGACAATATCATATTAATATTAGAATCTCGGTCCCAACACATGCCCTTGTAGTATTTAACAGACTCAAAATATACATGCCCAAATTAACCGACAAATAATTTATCGAATAGAAAACCAATGTTGCATATTCATGGACTTAAAAAGTTATTCCTTTCATTTCACATAAATTATCCACTTTTTCTTTTTTTTTTTTGTCCGTGATATTAGTTTATTTTTCTAAAATAATAAAATTTTCACACTCAATAATAAAATATTTATTTTACTGTCACTCACGTAGCTTGGTTATCGTGTCCAGTCAAAATGAGACAATTTGACCGGGACGAAGGGACTAATATTTATCAACTTTTTTGAGCTCATATATCTATAACTAGAGTGTCAATAAAGCCCGAAACCGGTGGGCTAAAATGTGGGTTAGGGTAAAAAATTTTCAACCCAAAATTATTTTTAATCGAACGGGTTGAACCCGACAGGTTGGCAGCCCGAACGGGCTGAGCCCGGTGGGTTGCGGGTTGGCCCGTAGGTCTGGCAATATATATATATATATATATATATATATATATATATATATATTATTTATTCATTATTTCTAATATTATTTATATCCTACTACACCCACTAATTATATACCTAATTCCATAGACCTAATTTTATCCGTCACACATTATTTCATTTATTTCTCCCTGTGACGTAATATGTTACCCTTAAATCGAAAAAAATTTTCCTTCCTCTTTCACTGTCTTCCACTCGTCATTCTCCTAATTAGCATACATACTCATTTCTTTCTTTCAAGCACCTTTAGCCTCTCGTTGTTATGTTCACCCAAAGCTACATTTAATTTTATAATCTATATTTTATCATTTTATATGTTAAAGAATATACTTCTATTATTCAAATTAGTTGGTATATAAGGATTGATGTTTTTTTTTTCTTTTCAAACTATGATTGGACAACCTTTTAATCCACTTATCACTATTTTTTGCAAAGATATTGTTGTTTGATGTCTTTTATTTATGTTGGTTCTTCATTTTCTTTTTTATTTTGTTTTAGGGGTTGCTAAAATATTTTAAAAAAATATTTACAAAAATAAACTCGTAAATCTTGTCAACCCGACGGGTCAGCTCGAAAACCGGTGGGTTAGGATTAGGTTCAAGAATTTTTAGCCCGATTCAACCCGAACCGAATAGTCCGCAGCCCGATAGAGTTAACCCGAAACCCGATTTGTTAGCCCGACTGACATCCCTATCTATAACATAAACTTACACAACTTAATTTATTTTGATTTCTCAGATTCATTAATTTAATTAAATCATGAAAAACTACAATTTTAAAAAAAAAAAGTAGTTTTAGCTGTAAAAGTTTTATCTAATTCTGAAAAGAGCTTTTATGTGTAAATCTAGTGTACGTATTAATAATATT
Organism: Plectranthus barbatus; assembly: GCA_026898455.1. Classification (NCBI taxonomy): domain Eukaryota; kingdom Viridiplantae; phylum Streptophyta; class Magnoliopsida; order Lamiales; family Lamiaceae; genus Plectranthus; species Plectranthus barbatus. Next base: position 63,484 of record JAPKLW010001668.1, on the reverse strand, counting down.
ATTAGAATGCTTTTGTTTAATATTTGGAAAAGGGTTTATGGTCCAGAACTCTCTCTCCCTCTCTACCTTGTTCTTCTTTGATCATGTATACGTATGTGTTTGTATATATTTATCTCGTGTGTAAATTTTGGTGCACAGATCATCAATTTAGTTGTAAGGTGAAGAGATGGAGGAACAAGAAGCCGTCACCTATTTGACGCAGCAACAAGCTGCTGAGATTGATGAGTTGCTTATGAACCAAGTTGGTTTCAGCATCGATCAACTCATGGTTTGTTTGATGCTAAAATACTGGCTTCAATTTTCTAATTTTTAGAAGATTCTATGTTTTTTCGAGATGGAATTAGTTCAGCACTCTGTTTTTTATTGCTTTTATGGGATCGTAACTGCAGGAACTGGCTGGTTTAAGCGTTGCGTCTGCAGTAGCTCAGGCGAGTTTGTGATTTTAATATCTTATTTACCTTTCATTTACTTTAGTAGGGTTTTTTTCGTTTAATTGTAGATTTTAGAAATTAGTATGATAATTTGTTCATTTGTTTTGGTCTTTTGTTGATTGTGTTATAGTTTGGCTTACTTTTAGGTTTTGATCTTTTCTCTGTAGAGTTTCAGGAAATAGTGCGAGCTGTTTAGTATCATTTTCATGAGTTTTCATGGTTTAGTGAATTTTGAACTAAATATATAATGAAACTTTGAATCTGAAACCTACTAGACTACTAGTGAAGGATTGCCAAAAAAAAAAAAACAAAGCAAAAAACTGTTTCACTTTTATAACCAGTCATTGATCTTCTATAGAAAACAGTGAATGGATACTTTGAAGATGCAAATTTTTGGTATACTGTGAGGCTAATATTCCTATTTTATGGCAGGTTTACGGCCCATGCAAATACAAGCGAGTACTTGTAGTATGTGGTCCTGGAAATAACGGTGGCGATGGTCTTGTTGCTGCTCGTCATTTGCATCATTTTGGATATAATCTATGCATTTGTTATCCTAAACGTACTCCTAAACCCCTTTATGAGGGTCTGGTCACTCAGGTAATTTGTTAATTGAGGTTTGTAAACTAACTCATATTTGCATAACTGCTCACTCATTGTTGCATTTGTAGCTTGAGTCATTGTCAGTTCCTTTTCTTTCTCTGGAAAGCTTTTTTGAAGAGTTCCTCAACTTTGACGTTTTAGTGGATGCAATTTTTGGCTTCTCTTTTCAGGGTAACCTTAGGTTCAAGTGGACATTAGATGTTTTAGCTTAACATTTATTGTATCTAAAAATATGCCTCTATGACAGGAAATCCCAGGCCGCCTTTCGATGATATTATCCGTAGACTGGCATTTATCAGCGAGAACTGTCGGGGTGACCAGAAATATCCCGTTATTGTTTCTGTGGATATTCCTTCTGGTTGGCATGTAGAACATGGAGATATAAGTGGTGGAGGCATCAAACCTGACATGCTGGTGAGGTTTTCTGGTGATAAATTTATCACAGCTTTGCACTGTCACATTATGGTGCTCAATATCCATTCAGTTGGAACAGAATGAGAACTTAAGTACCCCATGTGTAGGTTTCTTTAACTGCTCCAAAGCTTTGTGCTAAAAGATTTCATGGTCATCACCACTTTTTGGGTGGGAGATTTGTACCTCCATCTGTTATGAGCAAATTTGAGCTAAAACTTCCGGCATATCCTGGCACTTCTATGTGTGTCCAAATTGGAGGGCGAACTTGCATTGATGAACCTGGTACAAGTCCTTCCAAGCATCTTGAGAAGAGCGTGGAGAAGGATCCTTTTGTTCAGGTAGCGAGCAAAAACTTTTATATCCATGATTGAGATTCCTGCAGATACTTTTTTGTCATCTGTTATCTTAGGCTTAAGAGTATTTTTGTTGCAGTTGCCTATTTTAGTGCAATATTGAAATTTTTTGACTTGCAGTTCCAAAAATGGTTTGACGATGCACAAGCATCAGGTTTGAAGGATCCAGATGCCATGGCCCTATCGACTGCCACCAAAGATGGTAAACCGTAAGTCTCTGCCATTTACCTTTCTTTCTAGGAAAGAGATAATAGCAAGAAAGTAATACCCTGTTGAGTAAAGTCTGCTCCTGATTACTGAAATTTTAATTTAATATTCGGCTCTCTAGTTAACATCCACCATTGGAAGTATGGACGGTAATTCGTTCACTCTGAAAAACACAATGCACCTAGGCCCTGAATTTATATTTCTTTTCCTTCACAAGTAGCTACATTTTAGGATTGTCACCCAAATTTTTTTGAAGCGGATTAAAGTGAAACTACAGTCACAGATTCTATTATTTACCTTATTATTGATTGAACTGCTGCAAAGATACTGTAGTCATGACATATCTCAGTGTCTGGACCTTATGACCCCTATTTACTGTGTCTAATCTTGTGTTATTCATGCAGTTCATCGCGAATGGTCCAGTTAAAGAAAGTTGACTACGGAGGATTTGTCTGGTAAGTTAATATTTTTCTAAGTTGTTCTTACCCAGAAAGTAAGAGAAGAGATGCCAAAAGATTTCCCTGTCAATATGAGTAGAAACATATAGGTGTACCACATGTATCCATGAACTTATAGTGCAATCATTTTGTTCCCTTGTTTGCTTAACGCTCTCCTGTTACAAAATTTCAGGTGTAGTAACTATAGAAGTCGAAAAGGGCGTGAGATATCAGAAAATCCCTATGCATCGCTTCTTTTTTACTGGAGTTCGTTAAATCGCCAGGTGAATGTTTGTATAGGTTGCAGTCCACTATGAGAATCAGAAATATTTAATATGAGAATTGAATTGTTTGCACTCGTGGACTTCTATAACACGATGCATACTGTACATTAGATAGAATCAGTTGTTTAAGTAATATCCAGGTAAGAGTGGAAGGGTTGGTGGAGAAATTATCTACTAAGGAGTCTGAGCAGTACTTCAACAGTCGTGCACGAGAGATTCAGATTGCACCAGCTCTTGGCAATCAGGTTCTTGTTTTGCACTTTAATCCTGTGCTCGTTGATTGTGGACGTGCCAGCTTGAAACATTTATGATAATTTACTTAATTGTTTGCCTCAGAGTTCTGTAATATCTGGACGGAAAGCTCTCCATCAACAATATAAGGAGTTGGAGGAAAACTACCCTGAGGGGTCTGTAATGGAGTATAATTTTTGAAAGTACAATTACAAATTGATGCCCCACTTTTCAAATTTTAACTATTGTCATCACTTTTAACTTCTAATAAAGTGATGTCTAACCTTTTGAAGCTTTAACAATTGTGAGGTGAAGCTATAATAATAATATTGCATCACAACACAATTGTTAAAAATTTTCAAATATTCGACGCCAATTTGTTAGGATTTCAATGTGGGACACGATAGTTCAAAGCTGCAAATGTAATTTTCCCTTTATGAAACTGGATATAGGAAATATCCTATATTTGGGGCATTCTCAAAGAAAATCCACATTTAACCCTGATATGCTCTTTCTTTCTGCCATTTTCAGTACTAAAGTTCCCATGCCTCAGCACTGGGGAGGATACAAACTCATACCTGAGAGATTCGAGTTTTGGCAAGGAGATGAATCGTCCACACACCTCAGGTAGTTACTTTTGCTTTGTCCAACATATGAGGCAACTGTTCTGGTCACATAAGAACAAGTTTGTAATCTTTGATTTAGCAATCTAGGGTCTTACCCTTCGATCTGAGAAGAGTTGATCCAGCAAGAACTTTCAAAAACTTGATGTATGCAGTTTATTTGTCAAACCATGCAAGATCTCTTTTTTTAAAAAATTAGGCTACAATATTAAATTAAAGCTTAGAAAAGTTCATCCTTTGTCTCTCTCCCATTTAGGGGTGAAGGACTGAAGGGTACCATTAGGCTACTTATCTGTTGGTGTCTGTAGAGAAAATGATAACAGTTTTGGTGTCTGTAGAGAAAATGCATCATAATTCAAAGAGTTCAACTTCAGCCTTTTCATCAACACTCTGAAATATTCTTGCTTCCTGCTTAACAGGCTTCGATATTTTGCACAAGACATCAATGGTAAAATGGAGTGGAAAGTTGTCCAGTAGCCTATTCACTGCAGTACTTGCCATCCATGAACTTTTATAGACTGTAAGTTTAATATTGTACTTGCTTCTCCCATCCTTGTAATGTTCACTATTTGATGGATAATAGTTAGTAATAAATTTTGATGCAAATATCTCACCTTTGATACACCTTGCCCATTCAAGAAATGCATGCCAATATCTGGCTCTTTATACCATGATAACAAAGTTTACAAATGTAAAGCAAAGCAACTTAAGTAAAATTTATGATTTCATAGATCTAAAAGATGAAGGAGAAGCTTTAGTCAAACATTACAAATGATGGGTTCCTGTGAGATATATAAATTAATGCACTGAGGGTGTGCATGCACCAACAAGCTATCTGCTCCTAGTATACAAGTGTACCTCAACTTTTCTACAATCACCCTTCCAACACTGAGAGACATGAAGCAAACCAAATATAGGTTTAGGACATGAGTTGTATTTGGCCTTTCCCAGTAACCTCAGAGCACCATGATTTCCATGCATCAACAAAGTGTGCGAACAGATCTTTCAGAGCTGACAACATCACCAGAATATCAATACATAGTATACACATTCATGTTGATTCAAAACCAGACAATCAGTGTCTCTGTGTTGCCCAATCAGTAAGACTATAAGATTGTGTTGCATAATGAAGTATTTCACCTATAATGTAACTATAGACCATGTCCAAAACTTCAAATTGATAACTAAAAATCTTTTTTTATTTTTTTCCTGATGAGCATCTGTAATAAATAAAACCAATCACAACCACATTTTGGTAAAATAAAGTGTGGCTGGAAAAGCATGGATAGCAAAACTTAGTCAAATTGAGAAATAAAAAACTAGATATTGTTGAGCATAAGCTGAAAGATGCTGCTTGCTGGATTCATTTCTTGCTTATACCACCTATAAAATCTGTTTGACCTTAAGAGATTAAAAGGGATTGTGTGTATCAAAAGTTGACCTTGGTACCTTGGTTGTGATACTGTGGTCTGTAAGAAGAGGCTAGACTTTCCCAATCAACAGGCTGTTTCCCTTTACCATCTTGAGAATCTCCAACCTTTGGCACATTTGCAGGTGCAAAGGGGCCAAACTGGTAACTCTTTGTCCTCTCGTCCTCATTTTCTCTCTCAAGTTTAACTCTCATTTGATTATGTGGCTTCAGGGCTTGAAACGTACTTTCGTCCACCTTCATCCTCTTCATGGTGGCATTAGTGATATCGGTTCCAAATATCCTCTTCTTAGAATCACTTGAAACAAAGGAATCAGCAGTTATGTTATCCGGTTTTCCACCCAAGCCCATCCATCTGAATGCCGGTTTCCTTGTTTCGGGGTGGTGAGTCTGCATATCATCCAGTAGAACATTCATTCCACATATCATAGATATTAAAACCAATTAAGATTTACTAGTCCAGATGAAAATTTACCTTCTCAATGAATTTCATGGAAGACAATACATTGGCAATGTCATACAGTCTTCTCACTTTTGCTGCAGAGTTGCGCAAACAATGTTAACAAATGTGTTATTGTGAGAGGGAAAGTGAAATCAGAATTGCTGGTGGATTACTTCTTGTAGTCATCGAGGTGTGCTTTCCATCACCAAGCAAAAGCTTTGCAGCATCATCAAGGGAAATCATATCCATCTAAAAATAAAGAAAGCATACAACTTTAAATCATGAAATATAACGTTAATCTTGAAAATCAGAATTGGATGTGCACTTACATCAGTACAAAGGAACAGCTTAACAAAATTTTGTGTAAGAAGCCCAAGAGACTTTTCCTTCCTACTATCCCCTGCACATGAAAAAGAAGAATCCAAGACTCACATAAATGGGGATAACTATACAAAAAGGTGGATTGATCGAATCAAAACCAGATGAATGGCACTCACGTTTAGGAACAGAACTCGAATCCGATCTATCATTTTGACTTAAGCTATTCATATCTGAGCACATTTCATCTTCTTCATCATCCGAGATCTAATGAGGGAAACATTTTGAAATAATAAACAAAAGTTTTAATGGAATCTAATTTGATTCAGCTAAAAATGAAATTCTAAGAAGGCATACCTTCTCCGAGCAACTTGTATCGGCAGGTACATTCTCTCTTAAACCTTCTTTCTGTAGTTGATTGAAGACCAAAAAGACAGAATTGTTAGCAACAAAGAAAAGGCACAATGAATCAAATTCCACTGCAGAATTGAGAAACAAATCAAAAGATGAATACTTTTAGGTCTTCCAAAGCCTTAGGGATTGCCCCAAACCCTTTCCATGTATATCGATTCTTCTCCTTCCTCGTGAGAATCTATTAACACCAGTTTAAAACAATACAATTAGCTCGGAAATGGAGTTCGGTGAAGTCCAATTTTCCAAAATTCCTAGAAATATATGAAAAAAAATTGAAGCTCTTACACCGACGCTCTCCAAAACATTGACAATATCGTAGATCCGCCGCCTCTCCACTCCTGCAAGCAAAAATAATCCGAAAATAAGAGGAAGAACTTTAACCGGTTTGAACTTGAAAAAAAAAAAGGAACAGATTGAAAGTATACCTAATCTTGACGCGGCATCGTCAAGCCCAATTGTTTCAACGTCGTCTCGATCGTACAAGCTCAAGAAACTACACAATCAGATTCAGAATCACTACGGGAACACACTGTTCATACATAAAATTAGGGAGATAATTACGCACGCACATACTTCGAACATAGAAGGCCGAGAGATTTCTGTTTACGGCAATACGGCAAACCTTTAGATCCAGAATCCGTGGAGTGGATAGAAGGTAACGCCGCGTCTTTCTTCAACTGTGTCTCTGACATTCCGAGTGTGGAGAGAAAGAGAGTAGTAGGCACAAAACCACACCCAATACGAAAGGCAAATCTTTATGATTGAATTGGTGGAGACCGTTAAGAAAGGGTTTGTTGGGGATGGCGGGGATGAGGGTTTCTGAATTTGAGAGGGATTTTGAAAGTTTGAAAATCCACCATGCAAATGAAGCGGGAGTTTGAATCTCCGTCAACCGTGAATTTGACGCGCCTTTGCCTCGGAATGTACGGAATTAGCCTTAGGCGAATGTCGGATTTTATATTTGTGCGAGGGTATATATGGGATTTCGCATCTGGAACAGTAATCGCTGCGAATCAGACATAATTTACTAATCACGTGGGCGGATATGATTTTGTCACTTTTATATGTTTTAATACTTTTTATTTGAATATATTTTTATTTTTAACATTTTAAATTTATATTTCGTTTTATAATAAATGTTGATATAAGATATAAAAAAAAGTTAGTGATTTTGTTTTAGTAAAAAAATTATAATTTAATTAGGGCAACAGCAAATCACATGTCAAAAGTGAATCCATATTGAAATTTAATAAATTGTGTTTGGATAATCATTTGTTATTACACTAACTATATTTTGTTGAATTCGTTGCTTCCTTTAAGGGATTATATTATTTATTGCCTCTATTCTCTTTGTATACACACACAATTCATTGATGAAACATACTATTTCTATCATTTTTTTTCGAAGATATTTCAGTAATAAAAATCTAATATATAAAGATTTTTTAATAAAGGGGTTTGAAATCTCGTGTATTTATTGACTTTTAATTGATTATAAGTTGTATTAACTATTAAGTGTAAGCCCATATTTTGGATTTGAGAATCTCGTATATTTGTTGAGTTTTAATTCATCAAATCATATATTATTATATACTAGGCTCGTAATTAGGTCATAAGCTAATTGATCCGCCAATTGTGCTCATTGTCAAATAAAAAGAAGGTAAAAAAGTTAATTATATTTTCATATAAGTTTTCAAATTTATCTAAAACTATTTGAATGATTAAACAAATATTCAAATTATTAAAAATTATGCAAATATATCTCAAACTATTTTTTTCAATAAACGAAAAACTAACATCAATTTTCTAGAAATACAAATCAACAAATAAAATTTCTGAATTTAAATATTAAATATGATAGCTCATTGTGTTGAATTTGAATTTTCGAATATGATATGATGGTTCGGAAACACAGTGAAATCAAATCATATATGAAATAATACATTTATGAAGATTCAAGAATGATAGCAAACTATTGTTGGTGGATCTGAAACAATGTTTTACCGAACTTGTGATATTGTTAGATTTGCCAATTATTTTAACAAAAAATATAAATTTAGTTCATAACTATGAGTTTTTAAATGTTTGATTAATGTTAAATAAAAAAGTCTCTCATAGTTGAAACTTTAGTTACATTAATATTAATAAATATTAAAAACTTTATGCCACAAAACATTTGCGTTTTAATATATACTTAGCAAATAAAAAATAATATATCAAGTGAAAGATTATTGAAAAAAGCGTATTGATTAAAAGAACAATCATTGGGTATTTTCCACTCCTTTCACTTAAATTTCAACGATGGTTATGTTCTTTTAAATTATTAAATTAATTACAACATTTAAAAATAACTTACATTGTTTTAAATTACCATAGTATATTTATTTCTGCAATTAAAAAATTAATAATAATAATTTATATACACTATATTTGGTGCTTTTGTAAATACACCATTCTGGCTTATCTGAATCAAACAGATAGATCCCAACACTGGATTCCAGCTTGGAAATTAGTGTACTTGCCATTTCATTAATGGTTATTCTTTTTCCATTATTGGACATGAATTAGGTGTTAGGATCCAAATTTTGATAATTATCTGTTTTGGGTCGTACGAATTTGTTTCTGAACATTTTACAAAAAGCCTCGTATGGGAACTTCTCGACGGGCAGCTTTGGATAATGACAGTGGCGGATCCAGAAATTTTTCCCGATGGGGGTTGGAATTTTTTTTGGCCTTCTTATTTTTATCCATTTTTTCTTCTATGCGAGAGGAACTATACCACCAAAAATCGGATCATGATACTACAAAAACGAAAAAAAAAATTCGGGCTAGGGGAGCTGGAGCCCCCTAGCTGACATGTAGATCCGCCAGTGGATAATGAACAGAAATCCAAATGCCGCCAAGAGAAGAGCGGCCCAAGAAACGCTATTGCCAGTTTGGCTGGTGATAGTGTTTTTATTAAACATATTATTTCTCCTTAATGAATATATAATGACGATTCCAAGGTGATTAAATAGATTAGGATTAACTGAGATAATCTAGGAAAAATAACAACGAAGATAAGATATGCATGCATATATTGGATATATGCATGTATCGAAGATATGGGAAAAAAATTGTGAGTATCTTCTTCTCTAGTTCATGTTTCTTCTTCTCTTCTCTCCGTGATAGGATGAGTTGCTTGGCTTCAACAGATTTGGTGGGACTTTAATTTTGAATAAAGATTGGGGTATATTGGTAATTTCCATGAATTGGTGGCCCATTTAATCTTGACTTGGATGATAACTTTCTGCAAATGAGTCTCTTTCTTTTTGGAATAAAATGATCCGTCAATTTCATTTTGATGTGTTAAATCACAATTATTTAATATTGATCATTATGATAAATATTGAAAAAAATGGACACGTCAATTTTATAAAGTGGTATTGAATAGATTAATAGTGAGCACATCATGTTTGTACAAGTATATTAAGGGTTTAGGTTTACAGTTATGGTTGTAAAAATGTTTTATCTGTAACTAATAGGTCATGAGTTCGTGAAGCTAGGGAATATTTAAGTGTATAAATTTAAAATTAATGTATGTTTTCATAAATTAAGTAAATTAAGTCCACTGCTAGGGGTGCGTGTCGTAAATTTGAGCTTCTAATCATAGATTCGAATTTTAATAGAGGTATCTAAGTGTGGCAATTTAAATTAATAAATTTGATTTTTTTTTTTTGAAAAGGAAGTAAACAAAATTATATTTTTCAATTTTATGGTCATAGGTTGAGTACATGAAGGGAACACCGAACAACCCTTCTCATTTAAATTATGTATTCTAATTTAAGAAAGGAAAAAAATAAGTAAGAAATAAAAAAAATCACAACTTCCAATTTTATCAATTTTCTTTGGTTAAATGATAATAAATTCCAACAATATTTATTTACGCCACAAAAACATATACTCCGTATCAATCTCAACATAAATAAAAAATAGCGTCGAAAGGGGAAGTTAGATCAACTTACAAAATAAAAAATGTACAAACAAAATAAATATAAAATACATCAAAAAATTAAGATGTTTTATAAATCAATGATATTCCTCAATACCACGAGTAATTTAATCGATCAAAATATAATACCACCATATTGCTTGTACTAAAAAAAAAAAAATCTTCATATTTATGGGTAAATAAAATAAAATTAAAATTTTGATCTCTTAATTAGAAACGATGATAATTTACTCCATTAAATGGGCAATAGAGTATTGTCGGCACATGATATTAGCAATGAAATAATGTGTATAATCACTTTATTTAATCTCTAATCCTTACATAAAATTCAAATCAAATAACATTATAGTCAACGCTTAATTACCATTAACCACTTGATAAAATAATCTCTATAAATCAATTCCACAAAAATCTAGAAAAAAAATATATATATATAACATCATGGCCAGCCTCTTCTCTCTCCACATCTGTCCCTCTCCGATGATCGTCCTCCTCCATCTGCTTTCTCTCACCACCGCCGATCTCTTCCTCCGGGCAGACGCCTTCCCACTGGAAGACGTATGCCAGCAAACAAAAAAACCGCCGCGCTGCACAGCTCTCATAAGCTCTTCTAATTCAGGCAGCGACACGGCGGCCCTACCGGAGCTGGGCCAATTCGCCGTCGTCGCCGAAACGGACGCCGCCGGCTCCTTCAAAATCAAGATTCACAATCGCATGCTATTTGCCAAGGACCCGAGGGCTAAGGCCCTTTACCGGAACTGCGAGAATCTGTACCTTGATGCTTTGGATCAGCTGTTGCTGGCGCCGGAGCTCCTGCAGAAGCGCGCATACAAGGAGGTTATTGCGGCGGCCGGAGTAGTAGCAACCGGTGTTCGTAGTTGCGCGGTGGCCGTCGGGAACCATCTCGAGTTGAAATTGCAGAATGATGACGTGGGGCTTTTGGCTGACGCTATTGTTGTCATTGCAAAAAAACTATCTGCATGATTTTATTCCTTTTTAATGATACTTTTTTTTTTTTTTTTTTTTGATTTTATGGTTAATAATTGTTTACTACTATAATGCAATAGCCATTAAGGTTTCGATTAATCAAGCAATTATGAATCTAAATATTATATATATGTTAATTGTTTCCACATATAGTTTTGACTTTGTCAAATACAATAACGTACGTGTTTACATTAATCGTAACACAATTTGGGCAATTTATGATTTTATTTACAAAACTCTAAATATTATTTAAATTATTTAATTGTAAATATTATTTAAGTTATTGCTCTAGTCGGGCGGCGAGGCAGTGGAGGTGAAATCTAGACGAGATCTAAGCAGTTTTTACCCAATTATTCTAGAAAAAATATTCCAAAATAATTCTAAAATAAGCTTTGAAAATAATATTTAAAACAAAAATAATATTTTAATATTTGAAAATAATTCCAAAATAAGGTTTGGTATGGGAATGTGAATTGAATTTGTGGTGGACAATTAGGTTTTGGGGTATTTTAATTTTATATTATATAATTTAAAAGTATTTTAGATTTTATTTTATATGATATTTATATAAAATATATTAAATTGTATTTTTAATTAAAATCATGCAAAACCCACCAAATTTTTTTATTTTTTTTATTTTATTTTGTAAAAGTTATATAGTTGAATAAATTGTAATTGTACATTAAATATCCATTCATTATTGTAAATTTGTAATTTTAATTTGTATGATTTGTATTTATGTACTATGAATTTATGATTCATTGATTCATTAATTTCCTTTTAATTCTTAAAAAATATATTCTAATACTCTCTATTTTACTCTTTATCTAGTTTGTCTACAAAATATACAAAGTTACAAACCTACAATCTACAATTCAAATTTATAATTACATAAAAAAGAAAAATCACCGAGAACCGGTGCTTTGGCCCGGAACCGTACCCTTCTACAGACAGGCTGGTTCAGGGCCCATATTTCTGGAACCGACGGTTCCGAACCAGAACCGACCCGTGACCATGTTTAGTTCCTGCGAGTCCTTAGGTAGCACCGCCCCTGTGGTCATGGTTTCAGCTAGGGATGTCAATTCAGCCTGAAACCCGCAGGTTGACCCGATTGACCCGAGCCAAAATGCGGGTTAGGGTCGAAATATTTTGGCCCGAAAAAAATTTAGCCCGAATAACCCGAGACCTGATAGGGCTGAGCTTGAAACCCGATTGGTTGGCCCGATTAACCCGATTATTTTTTTATTAATATATTTATCATAGTTATACTAAAATCTACTTCTGATATTTAAGATCATATTTGTTAATTAAATTTTAAGTTATATAGTCGTATTTGGTTCAAATAGCTAGTATTCCATACATAGTTAAGTTTATTTACTTATGAAGTTAAAAATAATCAAATATCATAAAATAAAAAAATTATTATACTTTTAATAGTTAAATTTATCATTATATATTTTGCATTTTTATAAGGCAGAAATAATATTTTGTTTATTTTTTATTTAAAATATTAAAAGAGTAAAAAGATATTAAAAATAAAAATAATTAATAAATTCAATGGCCCGACGGGCTAGCCCGAAAACCGACGGGGTAGGATTAAGGTCAAGATTTTTTAGCTCGAAATTTTTTAGCCCGATTTAACTCGGACCGATTAACTCGTATTTCGATAGGACTGACCCGAAACTCGACAGTTAGCCCGATTAACATCCCTAGTTTCAGCACAACTGTACTGAAGGGACACTTCTTAGTTTAAAGGAGTTTTATCAATTTAGGACCCGAAAGATATGTTAATTATCGATTCAGGACCTGAAAGATTAATTGTCAATTAAGGACCTAAAAATTCTCAATCCAGGACCCAAAAGATCATACAATTCTCAATCGAGGACCTCAATACCAGGTCCTGGATTGAAAATTGGTTGATCTTTCGGGTCTTGGATTGACAAACCATCTTTCGGATCTCGAATTGATAATTTAACTATCTTTTGGGTCCTGAATCGACGATTCTCCTAGTTTAAATTATGTATTTCAATTGAAGAAAAAATAAAGTAAATAAACAAAAGTATAACTTCCAATTTTATTCCTATGGTTAAATATAATGATAATAAAATCCAACAATGTTTATTTACGCCACAAAATTAAACACATCAATCTCAACATAAATTAATGAAAATTAGCGACGAAAGGGGGAGTTGATCATACAAAAAATATGGAAAGATGAACTTACAAGATGAAAAATGTACAAACAAAATCAATATAAAATACATCTAAAAAACAAAAATATTTTATTGATCAGTGATATTAACCTCAATCTATACGAGTAATAAATCGATCAAAATATAATATCAAGGAACACCATATTGTATTTGTACTAAAAAGAAACCTTAATTTATTTATGGGTAAATAAAATAAAATATATTTTTATAATCTTGCAATTAGAGTTGATTATAATTTACAACATTAAAAGGGCAATATAGTATTGTCGGCACATGATATTAGCAATGAATTAATGTATATAATCAACTTATTTATTTTCTAATCATTCCATAAATTTCAAATCAAATCATATCAACCGCCGTAGTCAACGCTTAATTACATTAATCACATAAACTAATCTCTATAAATTAATTCCACAAAAATCTAGATAAAATGTAACATCATGGCCACCTTCTTCTCTCTCCACATCGGTTCCTCTCCGATGATCGTCCTCCTCCAACTGCTTTCTCTCACCGCCGCCGCTCTCTTCCTCCGGGCAGACGCCGCCGCAATGCAAGACGTATGCCAACAAACGAAACAACCACCGCGGTGCATAGCTCTCCTAACCTCTTCCAACTCAGACAGCAGCACGGCGGCCCTACCGGAGCTGAGCCAAATCGCCGTCGTCGCAGACACGGACCTCGTCGGCAACGTCAAACTCAATATTCAAAATCTCATGGTAGCTGCCAAGGACCCAAAGGCTAAGGCCCTTTACCTGAACTGCGAGGATCTGTGCCGTGACTCTTTGGATCAGTTGTTGCTGGCACCGGAGCTCCTGCAGAACCGCGCATACAAGGGTGTTATTGCGACGGCGGGAGTTGTAGCAACCGGCGTTAGTGGTTGCGCGGCGGCCGTCGCGAACCATCCCGCGTTGAGGCAGGCGAATGAAGACGCGGCGCTTTTGGCTGACGCTATTGTTGTTATTGTGAAAAAACTATCTGCATGATTTTATTCCTTTTTAATGATTTTTTTTTTCTTCTGGTTTTAAGATTTAATGGTCAATAATTGTTTACTATAATGCAAGAGCCAAAAAAATTTCGGTTAATCAAGCAATTATGAATCTTAATATAATTCAATCATGATTATATTATATATATGTTAATTGTTTCCAGATGAAGTTTTGAATACAATGATGTACGTGTTTACATTAATCATAATACAATTTGAGCAATTTAAGATTTTATTTTCAAAATTCTTCTTTTATGGAGGGCTTTCTAATTACTCCATAATTTAAATTTTTACTCTAATCGGGCGCTATGCGGTCGAGGTGAAATCAAGCTGAGCTAAACAGTTTTTAGACTGTTGGCGTATTTTATTATTATTTTTATATACTTCAAATATTTTTTAACAAAGTAAAGCTTAATCAATATTTATGAACTTTCTAGATAAATATTCAAACTCTTATTTACAACAAGAACTATATTCTAACATTTCAAAATAATTCCACAATAAGGTTGGGTACGGGAATATGAATTGAATTTGTGGTGGATAATTAAAATTTAGAGTTTTAGTTTTATTATTTTAATTTTATGTTTTATAATTTATAATTTTTTTTTCATTTTATATGATATTTATATAAAAAACATTAAATTTTATGTTTTGATTTAAATTGATGTATAACTGCCTTAATTGACTTATTTTTCCGCATAATTCCAACTAGCCGGCCGCCCATGCCGCCTCCTTGGCACTTAGGCGACGAACATTAAAAAAAAATTTAAAAAAAATCTACAAATTTATGGGACACCACCTAGCGATTAAGCGCCGCTTGGCGACCATTTTTGCATCAATAGAAGTAAGAGTATTGTTATGAAATACATTGTGCATGCATGATAATGTATTCTGTTGAGGTTTCTATTCGTATAGATACGGAGCTTCGAAGCTCAAGATCCAAATAATTCGGAATTGCAGAAAACAACCAATAATGATTGATAATATGAATAGAACAGGCAAAGTACATTGATGCAAATATATGATAAATAATAATTTAAAATTAGAAGTACTTGAAGAGAGAAGCGAACAAAACGAAATTGTGTAATGTAAATAAGAAACAAAATTGAAACACTTATTATTGAAGTTAATATGCGTACAGATAAATCCACATAAGTCATGCGCACGTGAACAGCATGCATGCACACGTATGAAATAAGGAGAAACCAACATGCAGATGACATAACTGATTTCTGGAGATATTTTAGAAGTTTGTTACGTTTTCTGTTATGTTAGTTTCATCTAGATGCTTCTTCTAGCTTGTATAAATGCATCCCTTGTTATCATAGAGAGATCGAATAAACACATTGATATTTTTCTTCTCATATGTTTTATCACTGCCCTTCAATACTTCACATGGTATCAAGAGCCAGTAATTGAGTTTCTTCTACTATGGCTCAGCCTGCTACTCCTTCAGCTACAGATGCATTTTATGAGGAACAACTGTTCCTTCATGGATCTGATCATCCCGGCGTACCTCTCGTCGTTTTTCCTCTTACTGATGCTAATTACCGGCGTTGGCGAATCGCTGCAGTTACAACACTGACTTCCAAGGATAAGCTAGGGATCGCTAATGGCACTTGTATTTGTCCAGCTGCTACTTCCAAGTATTTTCGACGTTGGCTTAAGGTCGATAGTATGGTATTGTCGTGGCTTAAAGCTTCAATTGCCAAGGAGCTCGCAAATCAATTTGATTATGTTAGCTCGGCTGCTGTGCTTTGGCGTGAGCTCGAAGAAAGGTACAATGTCACGAACCTTTCTCTTCTCTATCAGTTGAAACGAGATATAGCTGTTATTCGACAAGAGAACTCCGGCGTTACTGAGTTTTACGGCAAACTCAAGGATTTAACTGACCAATTGGAAGCTCTTCGCCCTGGCATTGATTGCGCTAGAATTTTGCATAAATATTCTGGAAAATCCGCCGATTTTCTGCTTGGTGCTCAAACTGCATTACAAGATGCAGTTGAGATGTTCGATGAATTTCATCTGGAAGATCGGGCTATGGAGTTTCTTCTCGGACTCAATGATGCCTTTTCTGTTGAAAGGAATCAAGTTCTCCTGACGGATCCTCTTCCAACAATTACCAAAATCTATAACATGATGTTGAAAGCGGAACAAAATAGGGCTGTTTCTGAAAGTCTTCATGTTACCTCTGAGAATGTGGCGATGTATGCTAAGCATTCTCCTCATTGGTCGCGCGGTTCTTCTCGCGGTCGTGGTTTTCAAAGGCGTGATTATTCGTCGCTTACTTGCACGCATTGCAAACGCACAGGCCATACAGTTGATAGGTGTTTTAAATTGGTCGGATATCCAGATTGGGTTGATCCCAATCGCAGACGTCCCCCTCCTGTTGCTGCTGCGGTAACAGACACTCCTTTGGACTGGGCTGCTCACACCACTCCGTCCACTACTCCTACTGAGGCGGTTAATGTTGCTATTCATCCAGATTTTCCTGGTACATCTCTATCTACTTGTTTTAGTGTTTTGCTTGATAAATATCTTGAACTTGGTTCTTGGATTATTGATACTGGGGCAACATGTCATATGTGCAACACAATTAGTCTGATATCTAACCCTATACCCACAAAAGAACCCATTCCCGTTTGTCTTCCTGATGGGAGCCTTCAACATGTATCTCACGTTGGTAACATCACCCTATCCTCTCAACTCACTCTATATTCTGCATTTTTCCTTCCCACTTTCAGATTTAACCTTATTTCCATACGCAAAGCTTCCCAAGACTCACGATTATGTTTCAAATTTTTTGATTCATGCTGTTTGGTGCAGGACCTTGAAACCAATATTGTCATAGCTGCTGGTCACTTACACAAGAACCTATATGTTCTCAACTCCTCATCATTTACTCCATCTGCTATCCAAGCTTCACAAACTAGATATGCTTCTCATTTGTTGTCTCATTCTGCGCAAATTTCATGTAATGTGTCTGTCAATGTACATCTGTGGCATTCAAGGTTGGGCCACCCTTCTAATAAAGTGCTTACTCACCTTAGTTCTTCTATTAATATTCCTGCTTCATCATACACAGATCCTTGTACAATATGTGTGCAATCTAAACAACATCAAAAACCATATCCTCATAGTTCCATTAAAACACTTGCTTGCTTCGAATTACTACATGTCGATATTTGGGGCCCCTTTCATACTCCATCTCGTACAGGCTCTAGATTTTTTCTTACCATTGTGGATGATTACAGTAGATGCACTTGGACTATGTTACTTTCCACCAAATCATTGGTATGCTCCACTCTTAAATCTTTCTTCACCTATGTCTCCACACAATACCAGAAACATGTCAAAGTTATCCGCTCGGATAATGGATCTGAATTCCTAAGTTTTTCTTGTTCCTCCTTATTCACTAACCTGGGTATATTACATCACAGGTGTTGTCCATACACTCCACAGCAAAACGGGGTCGTTGAACGAAAACACCGACATCTAGTCCAAGTTGCTCGAGCCTTGCTTCTTCATTCCAAACTACCAAAACCATTCTGGGGGGATGCCATTCTCACTGCTACATACCTTATCAATCGCCTACCCACTCCCACACTAAAATGGTCCTGTCCATACTCCATTTTACACAATCGTCTTCCTGATTACTCACTTCTCAAAATATTCGGATGCGCTGCATTTGCTCTGAACAAAACTCATGATCTTGACAAGTTTGATAGTAGATCTTTTTCTGGGATTTTTATTGGGTATCCTACTTCTCAAAAAGGCTACAAAATTTTCATCCCCGACCTCAATAAGGTGGTAATTTCCAGAGATGTTGTCTTCCATGAGTCTTCTTTTCCATCCTATATTCCTTCTTCTGCTCTTCCAGTATCTCTCTCAAAATACTCTTATAATGATGATCCTATTCCTCCTCTCTCACCCATACATAACACATTGCAATCTCCTCCTACTCATTCTGCTGAACCTATTCCTCCTGATCCTCTCTCACCCATACATAACACATTGCAATCTCCTACTACTCATTCTGCTGAACCTATTCCTCCTGATCCTCTCCATCATACAAACATCAGGCATAGTACTCGTTCCCGACACCCACCTTCTTGGTTGAAAGATTACTCCACATCTCTATCATGTATCCAACCACACAACTTAGCTAATGCATATCATGATTATGTTGCTCTTTTATCTACATTCCATGAACCTAGTACTTATAATCAAGCACGCACTAACCCTCATTGGCAGGAAGCTATGAAAGTTGAGCTTGAAGCTCTTGAGAAGAATAATACTTGGGAGCTAACAGATTTACCTGCTGGTAAACGTGCTGTGGGTTGCAAATGGATTTTTAAAGTCAAGTGCAATGCCGACGGGTCTATTGAACGGTATAAAGCCCGCTTAGTTGCCAAAGGGTTCACCCAAATTGAAGGAGAAGATTTCAACGAGGTCTTCTCCCCAGTCACTGAGATTGTTACTGTGCGATTACTTGTAGCTCTTGCTGCGTCTAAAGGATGGCCTCTCCATCAAATAGACGTTAATAACGCCTTTCTACATGGGTCACTTTCTGATGACATTTTCATGCTACCCCCACCGGGATATTCCTCGGCTCGCCCAGGACAAGTTTGTCGGCTCAAAAAGTCTCTTTACGGACTCAAACAGGCTTCGAGGGAGTGGAATTCTGAACTAACCTCCAAATTAATTCAGTTCGGGTTTACACAGTCTGAGAATGACCATTGCTTATTCATCTATGCTACATCTTCTTCACTCTTGTTCCTCACCGTTTATGTAGATGATGTTCTGATTACAGGTTCAGATATTGAGCTCATTTCTGCCATCAAGAGTTATCTGCACAGTTTATTCACTATTAAAGATCTTGGCCCGGTGAAATATTTTCTGGGAATGGAGTTCACGCGTTCTTCTGAAGGAATCTTCATTTCTCAGACAAAATATGCCACTGATGTATTGCGTGATACTGGGATGCTTGACTGCTCTCCTGCATCCACGCCTTTCCCACCGGGTTTCCGGTTCCTTGCTGAAGATAATACTTCGTCGCCCGCTCTTGATAATCCCGAGCAATACCGGCGTCTGGTCGGACGGCTTCTAATCTCAATTATACTCGGCCGGATCTCACATATGTCGTCCAACAGTTAAGTCAATTCGTCCATTCTCCACGGCAATCTCATTGGAATGCCGCTCAGCATGTTCTTAGGTATCTCTCTGTATCTCCATCTCGTGGGATTCTTTATTCTTCGTCCAATTCATTTCACTTGCGGGCATTTTGTGATTCGGACTGGGGCACTTGTAAAACATCGCGTCGTTCTCTATCGGGTTTCTGCATATTTCTTGGTGATTGTATTTTGTCTTGGAAATCCAAGAAACAGCCGACAGTTGCTTGCTCCACAGCCGAGGCGGAATACAGGTCTATGGCTGCTACTGTGCATGAGGTTCAATGGATTTCCTACATGCTACGTGACTTGCATTGTTCGCCTCAGCTCCCTATCTCTTTGTTTTGCGATAACAAGGCCGCCATCTATATTGCCGAAAACCCTGTTTTCCATGAACGCACCCAACATATAGAAATTGACTGTCATGTGGTTCGTCATGCATTCAAGTCTGGTTTAATCAAGCCTATTCACGTCGCATCTTCAGACCAGTTAGCCGATGTGTTCACGAAGGTAGTCTCGGTGCATATCTTTCATCTTTTGATGTCCAAGCTGGGTTTGTGGGAGGTGCAGCTTGAGGGGGGGATATTGAAGTTTATATGCGTACAGATAAATCCACACAAGTCATGCGCACGTGAACAACATGCATGCACACATATGAAAGAAGGAGAAACCAACATGCAGATGACATAACTGATTTCTGGAGATATTTTAGAAGTTTGTTACGTTTTCTGTTATGTTAGTTTCATCTAGATGCTTCTTCTAGCTTGTATAAATACATCCCTTGTTATCATAGAGAGATCGAATAAACACATTGATATTTTTCTTCTCATATGTTTTATCACTGCCCTTCAATACTTCACACTTGTTCAAGTGACCGGGTAGGGCCAAGCGAGCTTGGATGAGGTGTAGTTGATAACTCGAAAATGAATACAGTGACTAGAGTAGGTAAATATAGGGGTGTACACGGTCCGGTTTGGCAGATTTGAGGGTTGAAGTATGGACCAAACCAAATAATACGGTTTGAAAATTCTCAAACCAAACCGGCCAAATTAATATTTCAAACCAAACCAAACCAAACCAAATAAAACGGTTTGGTTCGGCCGGTTTAACGGTTTGAAATACGACGTTAACGCGCAAAGTCAAAACGTACAAAAATTTCATATTTTTAGCTACAATTTATTTGAGAAATTAAATAAAAACCAATGGTGGCTCTCATCGGCAATGTACGAGACAATCTTAATAAAAACAAACAATTAATGACATCAAAAAAATAATAGTTCATATCACATTCTCAAAAATAATAGTATGGTGAAATTAATAAGATACGATAACGATAAAGTTTGCCCAGAGAATAGAGAAGACAATAAGGGTAAAGATAGACAATTGAATAAAATTGTGAGATTGGAATATTGGATAGTTAAAGATTTATTTTAGATTTCAGAAAATAAATAAAATGTAGAAAAAGAATTAAAATGAGATTGAAATATTTGATAGTTTAGGTTTTATTTTAGATTTTAAAAAATAAATAAAAATGTATGAGAAAAATAAAAATTATATTATGTTGCATAGAGAATTTGAACTCATACCTCTTAAAAACTAAAATCTAGATAGAACCACTATACTAAATGTACTATATTTACACTTTTAGTTTAAAATATAATATAAATATTATTATTAATATAAACGGTCCGGTCCGGTCCAAACGGTCGGTTTATCTACTCAAACCGTGGACCAAACCAATTAATACGGTTTGAAACTTACGGTCCGGCCGACCGATTTTCGCACTTGTCAAACCGGCCAAATCATTTCGATTTGGCCGGTTTGGACCAAACCATGTACACCCCTAGGTAAATATAAAGTATGCCAGAGACTAGATGCCAATTTGCGGCTTACATATGCTTATTTATAGGTCTTAAAGGTGCTCTAGGGTTTCCAAAGCGTGCGTCCGAATTGTTATGGTTAGTTCGTCAGTTTTTTTCAGGGTTGTTGTGACATCTCTACCGTTAGCGGCCTTTCCAGATTGCCACGCCCTTATCCGAATTCCCTTTTCATCGTTGTGCAGTTCAACTGAAATAGTTCCTCACTAGTCAACCTACTTTTGGATTGGCCCTCTCTTTGGCAAACTATCATCTCCAGGTGGTAGCTCGTTTACGAGCTGGTAAACGAGCTGTCTCTCGTCAGAAGCAGGTCGCGCTTGGTCGGACCTGTGACTTGTTGGTCGGTGGACTTTCAGATTGGGCCTTTTAGCCCATGACCCCAACGCATTCCACTCGAATAAATAAGAGATAACGTGATGGCAATGGAGTTATAATACATATTTTGTAAAATATAATTGAATTGGAAGTTCTAGATCGACAATTTTAATCTTTCACATTCTAATTAAATTCATAATTTCATCTATAATTCATAATATTTTTTTTAAAAAAATTACTATATCAAATTAATTTTTTGCGATTTAGAGTTTCAACTTTCAATGAGCTGAGGGTGGGGATCGGAGATACCTTTATTATTATGCTAAAATTAAAGTCGAAATAAAGTTTCAACTTTCAATTACAACTATTTTACCATACACACAAATACAATATTTATATATATAGAAACGCTCGGATGATGATCACCACGTTGTGCCTAAAAAGAAAAGAAAAAAGAAATCCAAGCATGAAATATGAGGTTAATCTGATGAAATCATTTCCCAGATTGAGTCATGAAATCATTTAGAAAGACCAGATCTGATGCCATCAACCATGGTCTGATTAATCTGGAACGCCTTGATCAAGACCTGATCGGGAACCCCACGAGAAGAGAAGAGATTCTTGGATAGCTGTATGGTTCCAGCCATGTGGCTGTTGAATGCAGTGAAAACCAACACTTTCTCAGCCCCAACATTCATCTGGAAATGGACCAGCCCCCTCGGGATCACGAAAACCTCCCCAGCACTCAAATTCTTGGAGTAGACCACGTTGCCGGTGGTGATCAGCCCCACCAGGAGCTTCCCTCGGACCACAACCCCGCACTCGGTCGCTCTCGGGTGGATGTGAGGGTGCGTGGCTCCACCGGGGGCGATGTCGACTCGGTTCATGGACATCCCTAGCGTGTTCAGCCCCGGGAACGCCATGACGTGGCCCTGGGTGACGGAGCTCATCATGGGGTTGCTGGTGTTGCCTTCTCCGCTGAGCCCGTCGAAGAAGAAGTCGGCCGACGTGACGGCGGCGGCCGCCTTGCAGGGGTAGCCGTTGAGGGACGCGGTGGCTTTGAGGTCGGCGATGCAGAAGTCCTGCAGGGGGTCGGGGTCGGCGGAGTGGCTAGGGTTTGGAAGCGAGATCAGCAGCAGAAGAAGAAGAGTGGTGGTGAAGAAAGGCAGAATCAAGCGGCGAAGATTGATGATGTTTTTAGCCATGTTCTTGAATTTTGGATTGGTAGAAAGGTGTAGATTAAGGGTTGATTAATGCAATTACAATTAGTTGACACGAGCTTAAAGAGGATTAAGAGGGAGGGAGGGAGAGAGAGTCAACATGCATGGCTTTGAACAAATCTGAATATTAGGTTTCACAAGTGGGAAATTTATTATTTTTGTGTTGCTTTTCATGAAAACCTAACTCAGTATTTTTTGGGGCAGAAATAACCTAATTCAGTAATTAATTGAGGAGAATGGATCAAATCAAAAGGTTTTTACTTGGGATGCACATAGAGCGATCATTCACATTATTGCTTTTTTTTTTTTTTTCTTTTTTAATAAATTGGGTTTACAGTTTAAATGGGAAGAAGATGTATTATAACCTAGCTTAAATCTATAAATAATTAATTGTAAACAAAAACTTTAACCAAAGCCATTACGTGATTGGGATGGAGACATTATGTTTCAACACTTCTAAAGGCTCTACAAATTATGATTTTGAATTTTGATGGTCGGTAATATGTCACATTGTTTTATTGGTAAATAGTTTGACTCTTTCATTTTTCTTTTCACGTAAGTTTTTAATTTTTTTTAACCATTATTTAACATAGACTCATTTTTAGTACTATATTCACTCCTTGTATAATGTATATATATTTAAGATTTTAATCACAAAATAAGAAATTTAGGAATAAAAATTAAAAAATAATTATGTATATATAATGCATTTATCCTTTAAAATATTTTTTTAATAATCTTAGTTGGTTAATGGATATTGAGTGTTTTCATTTTAAAGTTCTTTATAAATTGAATATTTATCTTTTTAGAAATATCTAACAAATTCACTATCAAAAATTCATCATTTTGCTACCACAAAATTGGTTGCAAATCCGTCGCTAACTGCTATTTTGCGACAGATTTGCGACCAAAAATTTTATCCGTCGCAAGTTTTTGCAACGGATTTGCGACCAAATTTTTGGTTGCAAAATTTTGCGACTAAATATTTTGGTTGCAAATCCGTCGCAATTTTTGTACTTAAATTTTGTGCCCTGCGTTCAAGAGGTTCGAACTCAGGACCTCCCGCATGCGTGATGGGCGTGTTACTGAACCAAACAATAATCTCATACATCATACGCACTAAAAAATATAAATATAAAAAAAGAAAGAACTTTAGAGACTGATTCGCGACCAAATTTTTGGTCGCAAAATTTAACAACCAATATTTTGGTCGCATTTCGGTCGCTAATTTAAAATTTTATTCCGTCGCAATTTCATTGTTAATCCGTCGCTAAATTGCGACCACTTTTTTTGGTCGCAAATCCGTCGCAAATTTGCAATTTTTTTGTAGTGAAAAATATGAATTGATATTTTTAATATGTTTTAGTTAAAGAATTAATGATATTGCCGTTGTTGAGTACTATTAATTATAATTTCTATGCATCTACAATTTGCTACATGCAACGAGACGATAAAAAAATTGACAAGATTAAATGTTAATCCACATTAATTAAACTAGAAGAAAGATAAATATAGCACCATGATTCAATACTGGCCCATAATCTAAAAGCGCAAAAGCCCAGCTTATTGTTCACCCTGCTCACAGGTCACAAATCTAAGATTTAAACAAATAATAATAAAAGAATGAATATTTACATCCATCTTCCAATTGAAGAGTGGACGTAGGATCATCTGACATTCTAACCACAATAAATCATTATATCGTTTACTATTTTCCATTCTTTACTCTTTTGATTTAGCATATATGTATTGAAACCCAACAACTCATAGGTTATTGTATATATATTTCAAATTTGATAAAACCAAATATTTGCGAGCTAAAATGCTTTCAGAGTACCAACTAACATGAGTAAGAGTCGACCACCACACATTTGCAAAGTTTCTACCGTGCTTTTATCATCTGACATGTTTTGAACGAACAAATTCGCTATGCAATGGTCGGACAGTTTTATAAGACCTAGCGCTTAGCAGTTCTATATGGAGTCTAGTCAGTTTTAAATGAAATCTATATTGTCGACATATTTTTATATTTTATATTAATAATATAAAATATTAGAGATAAAAAAAATATTACGGCCATTATTTTCAAAGTTCAAATATCCTTAAAATAGCAATGTAATATCAATATATATTTGAACATTTCAAATCTTAAATTATAGTAAGGAAAAAAAATAAACAATATCAAAATAATATTACAAAAACTCTAACAATGCTCATATTTAAATTATCTATTATAAAACAACTAATGGGTTTTAAGATGTGAAGAGTGAAAAAAAATCCTATCTATTATTCTATTTACATTTTTTCTAATTTATTTTTATTCTTACAAATTTTGTTTTTATTTTTAAATTGGCACACAGACTTGCCTAACCCTTGCAGAAAATTCTTATAGCCCTTATAATTGAGGCACTGTATAATTTTTGAAACGTACAATAGATCATGTACAAATAGTTTTCGGGACGACCGACGGCCACCTAGCGTATAGGCAGTGCGCTGCCTAGGCAGTATCTTACAACAATGCTTATTTAAAAAGGAAAAAAAAGAAAAAAAATAAAAAAAAGCAAACTCCACAAAACAATGAGAAAGCAAGCATGAAGTTCACCGAGGATGATGGGATCTGATCTCATCAATCACCGTCTGATTAACCTCCCCACCAGAAGCTTCCCGGTGATCAGAACCCCGACCTCCGCCGCTCTCGGGTGCAGGTGAGGCTGCGTCACCCCACCCGGGGCGATGTCGACTCGAGCCATTGACAACCCTAGCGTGTTCAGTCCGGGAAACGCCACGACGTTGCCCAGGGTGACGTGGCTCCCCATGTGGTTGCTGGTGTTCCCTTCTCGGCTGAGCCCGTCGAAGAAGAGGTCGGCTGACGTGACGGCGGCGGCCGGCTTGCAGGGGTAGCCGTTGAGGGTCTCGGGGGCTTTGAGGTCGGCGATGCAGAAGTCCTGCAGGGGGTCCGGGTCGGCGGCGTTGCCGGGGTTTGGATGCAAGATCAGCAGCAGAAGAAGAGTGGTGATGGAGAGAGGGAGAATCGATCGACATGGATTGATGTTTTTAGCCATTTTTTTGGTTTGTGTGGATTGGTACAAGTGTAGAAGGCATGTTTATATGATGGATGAGATGCAATTTACTACTCCGCCATTAGAATTACTCCCTCCGTTTCGATTATATAGTCCAGTTTGATCTTGCACGTTTCTCACAAATTATTTAATATTTAAACAAATTTCCAACATTACCCTTATTTAAAGCATCAATTAACCTCTCATTTTCATAATATTACAGTAAATATACTCATTTTCCAAGATTATTGAAGGATGTAATGCTAAATGATCATATAAAAACAATATCAAATATAGAAATTGGACTATATAATTGAAACACCCTAAAATAGTAACCCAGACTATATAATCGGAACGGAGGGAGTATTACATTTCTTTTCGGCATGGGAGTTAAAATTGTGAGTATAAGTGAAATTAATATTTTATTATTGAATATAAAAAATCACTACAACAAATAATAATATAGACAACACGAATTTCGCGTCGTCTATTGCCAAACTTTGCGTCGTGTATTAACACGTCATCTATGTTGATACGCTAATAGACGACGCGAAAATCGCGTCGTGTGTATGCACATAGACGACGTAGAATTCGCGTCGTCTATTATAGACGACGCAAAATTCGCGTCGTCTATGTGAATACACACGACACGATTTTGCACGTTGTTTATATATGTGTAGTAGTTAAATTCCGTCATTAAGAAATAATTACTTAAAACAAAAAAAATTCCGTCGTCAGAAATTATTATTTTAAAAAAAAAATATTAGCGACGGAATATTCCGATGCTACGATTTTTTTATTTATTTTATTTGTTTAGCGACGGAATATTCCGTCGCGATGATTTTTTAATTTATGTTATTTGTTTAGCGACAGAATATTCCGTCGCGATGATTTTTTATTTTTTTATTTGTTTAGTGACGGAATATTTCTGTAGCTAGAATTTTTATTTTTTCTAGCGACGGATAATCCGTTGCAAAATAGCGACGGAAACTATTTCGTCGCTGATTCCGTCGTTATTTCGCGTTTTTTTTATGACGCTTATTGTTGCGTCGTCTGTGTACATATAAACGACACGAATTCTCACGTCTTCTATAATTTTATAGACGACGGAACTATTCGCGTCGTCTCTTCCGTCTATTGAAATTTTTTTTTTCCTGTTACGCCTGATTATTCATACCTCTTTAACTATCACATAATGCCAAATTATTTCCCCTTATTATTATTATTATTATTACTTCCCCTTATTATAATTCCTATTTATTACTTCCCCTTATTATAATTTTAAATTCCTATTATTACTTCCCCTTAAAAAAAAAATCTATTTACTTAAGGAGTAGTTTTGCTCTAAAAAAAAAAAAAGTGGAATAATATAGACGATACTTATTTCGCGTCGTGTATATGGAAATAGACGGCGTTGTATTATCGCGTCATCTATTTCCATATACACGACACAAAAATTAGCGTCATCCAGCTGCACATATAATTAATACTTAGAAAAACGCAATAACAAAGACGACGCGTTCCACCGCGTCGTCTATCAGAGCCCATAAAATAGACGACGCACTTATGCTTCCGCGTTGTCTATTAGGATATAGACAACACGAATGAAATTCGCGTTGTCTATATTGCGTCGTCTATTACCTTATTTGTTGTAGTGAATTATTATTTTTAATAGAAATATGATAATTCGGTTGGGAAGCTCGATTTGATAAGTATAACAATTCGGGTAGAAGGAGGGAGCACAAATTACAAGGTGGGATGGAATGGGATGGGATAGGATTTTAATATCTTTTAGGCTTGACATTTACATGAAATTAATTATAGCCTCACTGACTCGGTATTGATCTAATCTAAAATAATTGAAGTTATCAATTAAAAAGAACTGGATTTTAATCTAAACTTAATGGCAAAAACTTGCGTTAGGCAGACCTAAACGGTTTAGGCGGGTTTTATCCTACCCAAATGGGTTGACCCATCTCAAATAGGGTTTATTAATCCCAATTAGAGTATATTATATGGGTTTGAGCTTTGATTAATGGATAAAACCCGCCTAAATCGTGTAGGCCTGCCTAACCCAAAACCTTCCCAAACTTAATTTGATGTATAGCCATTTAATTAACACAAAATTACTCTTTTGTTGTGGTGTGGATAAACGGATGAGTTAAATAATTAAGAGTTTAATAATGGTGGATTGAGCTGTGTGAGTTATAGACTTTATATTGAAGTGGAAAAACGATGAGATTTTGAAAATCAATTAAAATTGGGTGACGTAGCTAGTAGTTAATATATTAATGAAAGAAGAATGAAGCAAATAGTTTTCTATTATGCTTATGAGGAATCTCCTTCACAACTTTTTGCTCCTATCATTTTCATCCAAATTCAACCAAATATAAAATTAACATTCAAATATTGTATATTAATCTATTACGTACAATTATGAGCTCATAGTATATGAGTTTCTAAATTTTATACTCCCTCCGTCTCACCACCATTATCCCACTTTCCTTTTTCGTCCGTTCCACCTCAATTGTCCTATTATTTAAAAAGGTAATTTTTTCACACTCAATAATAAAATATTAATTCCACCCAACTTACTTTACACTTACACTTTTTGGTTATTGTGCTCAAAATCACCGGGACAATTCAGCCGGGACGGAGGGAATATGAAAAAGAGAAGTCAGCCCGTACTTTGTGATTGTACGTACGTGATTATCTCCACTTGTTTTTTATTTTTCGAAAATTCTTTTTTTATTTTTTGGTTATATTAATAGTCAACAACTCCATCTTATTTAGTTAACCATCCGTTTTCAAAAAATCTATCACATTCGATGCCTTTGAGGTTCCTCCAAGAGTCAGGATTAAGAAATATGTTAATGGTGATATTTTGCGAGGCTATTTTAAATAAAAATACTTGATAATTTAAAATAAGAAAACACAAAATTAAATGAAGTAAATGCTTGATTGAAAGTAAATCTAGAATGGTTTGCTTTTATTGCTTGTATTCAATATGTTTTTACAAATAAATGCAAGCTCTATTTATAGAACTTCCAAATTGAGCAAGCATCTCTTAATCAACAGTCGCGTCATTTCGACCGAACCGGTGACTCGAACAATTGCGTCCGTTCAATTGAGCTGCCTTGATGGATGCTGCAACGGCTTAGTAGTTCTTTCGGCTTTTTGGACAGCTCGAACAATTCCAGAGCTCGGAGCACATTTTGCTTGGCCGAACATTGATTTAGTTCGAGCTATGCCCCTTTTAGATTTCAATCTTCTATGTGGTTGGGCTTTTTTCTGTGATGGACTCTAAAATGGGTCTGCTCATTTTCGGATCATAACAAAATAGATAGAATTCGGTTGCATACAAATTCAAGAAAGAGACAAAAATGAACTATATGTTGAGTGATGTTAGATTTGTTATTTGGACTTGTGGGTATGCTCATATATGAATTTAAGGCTTTTGACTCGGTTAAGTTTTATATATGTACTTTATTTTGGTAAGAAATAGATAGAATTTTATTGCATAAAAAATCTAGGACACAAAAATTAACCAGCTTATGGCTTCACCTTTAATATTAATTCCCGATTACTTCAAACCAGGGACGGATCTAGCTTATGAATTGTATTCCTACATTTTTTATTTTTTCAAATAGATAGATCTATATTTTTATTATTATTTATACATACTTACATTTTATTTATATATATTTTTATATAATATATCCCCAATTTATTTTATATATTTATTATAATCTTAATTTTAGATTCAAACAATACACTAGGTTAGGGTTACCATCCTTAACAGACTTTATGTGATCAAAATAATGATTGGAATTGAATTTCATCTAAATAATTAATCTTTACAATTAATTACTTTAGCACTTTTAAATCGATTAAATCATAATTAAAATTTCTCATCTCATATACTTGGGTACAATCAACACCTAAAATTAAATTAGCCCATGAGAAATTAAAACATTAAAAAATAAATAATGACAATATTCATTAAAAGACCGAGCACTCACTTTTCTGAGAAAAGTTCAGGAGAAAAGATGACAAAAGAAACAAAATAGAAGAAAAGCAAGCATCCCAACTCCATGACCATGAAGAAGACCGGATCTCAATATTAATCAGCATCTCATAGTCATTGATGTGGGCTGTGGCGGATCCAGAAAATTTTCGTGAGGGGGGTTAAATTTTTTTATTTTTATTTTTAATTTTGCCTCCACCGGCCTTCAACCCCTTCTTATCATATTTTTTTTCTTTTCTTCATTATTTTTTTTTTACGAGGGGTGCTACTCCAAAAAATTCCGGATCACGATATTATAAAAATGAAAAAAAATTCCAACTAGAGGGGGCTGGAGCCTGATAGAATATAAAGATATATTCATATTTAGGGTTTTGTATCTAGGGTTTCATAGATATTTACATATCTTATATCTTTTTCATATCTTTTTTGTACTCTATTTATATTCATCAATAAACTATTTTACGTTTGCGGAAAACCCTATAAGAGCCCCCTAGCCTCTTAGTAGATCCACCTCTGGATCCGGGAACCTCGAACACATGAACCCGATGATCATAAGGAACATTAGAAGTGAAGGTTCCTTGGAGAGCTGTATGGTTCCAGGCTCCTGGTTGTTGTTGTTGCAACTAATGAAATTCAATTGAACAAGCTCACTGACTCAGTATTTTTCTAAAATTCTAAATTCAGTAGAAAATACAAGAAATTCAGTAATTAATTGAAATGGCTTTTACTAAACTTGAGATCTGTAAATTGGGATGAATGAGACAATAAATTAATCACATTAACAATTGAGATCGATAAAAAAATATTAATTATTATAATATATATATATATATATATATATATATATATATATATATAGAATAGTGATCATATGAGAATAGTTTTTAGTATGAGAAATGAGAATAAATCTCAGCCTTTGATTTTGTGATTTCAACACTTATGATCTATTTCACTCCGTGTGCAGGTTTCCTCGATTATCCTGCAGTTTTGCAAAATCAATGTTATTTTTGTAATTTCAGCTTTTTTTTAAAATCTGAAATAGTATCTCATTAAATTTTTTATTCCTTTCTTCGCGCGATTTGATTTCTCCTTCCTCCTTCCTTCTTCGTTCGATTTGATTTATATTTCCTCTGTCGATCAGATTTTTTTTCTTTGTTTCTAGATTTTGCATTCGTGTTCGGTCTCGACTTTGTTAATTGTGCATGAATATAGTTTAAAAAAATTTGTTTTATTCAGATCGACATTCATTTTTACTATTATATTGTGCATCTTTAGTGTTAACTTTTTGCATTTTGTTATCTTACAGGTTCATTTATTCCAAAGTGTGTTGATGAGATGAAACATTTTAAGGGCATATTTTTTAGAACTGTTGATGTTAGTATTGAGTTTTATAGACACTACGCTCGTGTTGCTGCTTTGAAGAAGAAAATGTTTAATTTTTTTTAATTCATATTTATGTAAAAATGAAGTAAATCGGGTTAAAAATGAAGTAAATCGGGCTAAAAATGAAGTAAATTGGGCTTAAAATGCAGGTTGATATTTGTGTTTGAGTATAGTTTAAAAAAAATTGTTTTATTCAGATCGACGTTCATTTTTACTATTATATTGTGCATCTTTAGTGTTAACTTTGTGCATTTTTGTATCTTACATGTTCATTTATTCCAAAGTGTGTTGATGAGATGAAGCATTTTAAGGGCAGCGTTTTTAGAACTGTTGATGTTGGTATTGAGTTTTATAGAGACTACGCTCGTATTACTGCTTTGAAGAAGAAGATGTTTAATTTTTTTTAATTCGTATTTATGTAAAAATGAAGTAAATCGTGCTAAAAATGAAATAAATCGGGCTTAAAATGCAGGTTGCTATTTGTGTTTGAGTATTTTTACAGTTTTAGCCTTTAAAGGCTAAAACTGCAGGATATTGGGGCAAAAATGTTGTGTTTTTTAATTTGCTGAGAATGAATCATGTTCGTCGATTTGATGAGATGGACGCGCGAGATCTATTCTTATTTCTTATAGTAACTCCTATTCTCACCTGATCACTATCCCAATAGAAGTTATTATGAGAAATAAGAATATATCTTGTGCGTCCATCATATCAAATCGACGAACAAAATTCAATCTCAGCAAATTAAAAAAGACGACATTTTTGCCCCAATATCCTGCTATAAAGGCTAAAACTGTAAAAATACTCAAAAACAAACAACAACCTTCATTTTAAGCACGATTACTTCATTTATAGCCCAATTTACTTCATTTTTACATATATACAAATTAAAATTACACCGCATTAACTGTCGTAAGTTCATTTTTGACCATCCTACGTGCATCTATAAGAATGCTATCATGCATTTTTGGTTACATTCTTATTAACTTTGACACAATTTCTTGAATCGCGATAGGTCAACTTTTTACATTTTGCACACATTCTCATTGGTTTATCCAACATTTTATGAGCTTTCTCCTTCCTCGAAGCAATTCGACTTCCACAACTTTTAGTTTTCACAATAATTGTAGGCAACACTTCAATATTTTCATGAACCGATCGACCATAAAAACCTTCAAACATCTTCTTCAAAGCAGCAACACGAGCATAGTCCTTATAAAACTCAATATCATCATCAGCAGTTCTAAAAACTCTGCTCTTAAAAGGCTTCATCTCATCAACACACTTTGGAATAAATGAACTTCTAAGATAAAAAAAATGCACAAAGTTAACACTAAAGATGCACAATATGAAAGTAAAAATGAACATCTGAATAACACAAAACTCAATAACAACCACAATTTCAAAGTCGAGAACGAACACGAATGTCAAATCCAGAAACAAAGAAAAAAATCTGATCGATAGAAGAAATATAACAAATCAAACGACGAAGGAAGAAGAAATCACATTGCGCGAAAAAATGTATAAAAAATCTAATTAAATATGGAAGGAGATACTACTTAAATTAAAAAAACCTAAAATTACAAAAATAACCTTAATGAATCAACACTGCAGGATAGTCGAGGAAAATTGCACACGGAGTAAAATAGATCATGAGCGTTCAAATCACAAAATCAAAGGCTGAGATTTATTATCATTTCTCATACTAAAAGTGATCATATGAGAATAGTTTTTGGTATGAGATATGAGAATAAAACTCAGCCTTTGATTTTGTGATTTGAACGCTCAAGATCTATTTTACTCTGTGTGCAGTTTTTCTCGACTATCCTGCAGTGTTGATTCATTAAGGTTAATATATATATATATATATATATATATATATATATATAGGGATGCATTATATGGTTACCTCATCTCCATATGTTATATGAGGCCAAATCCTAGCCTTTAGATTTAGATTTCAACGCTTGTGATTTAACTTGAAAGTAAACAAATTTCGGTGCATTATCTAGTGTAATGTACTACATTATTGGGTATAATGGTAATTTTTACACCCATGGTTTTGGAATTAGCTGAAACAAGAATCACGTTCCTCAAAATTGTCTTTTTCTCTCTCCTTTAATTTTTTTATAAAACTTCAAATAATTATAAATCACTCAATTTAAATTATTTTTCCACGTATTATATATCAAATTAAAGATAATTTAATTATCTTTCAAACAAAATCCCTATTTCATATGTTTAGAATAATATATTTGTCGTAAAATTAAATAATGTAATAGCCTAAACTAAATAATGTAATATAATTCAAAGGAAAATGTAATGAATATTTAAAAGTTCTGTAACATTAATAAGGTAATAAAGGAAATTAGATAATGCAGCATAATATGAAGAATAATGTAATGACATATTATGTTGCATTATCCATATTCATCGCGCATTATCTAATTCTACTTATTAATATTACAATATTACATTATCTTTTTGTATTATGTTACATTATTTAGTTTTAGTTATTACATTATTTAGTTTTACTAAGGTTATCTTATTCCTAACATATGCAATAAGAATTTCGTTTGAAAGATAATTAAATTATCTTAGATTTGATATATAATGTGCTACGAATGTTACATTATTTATGACAAATATGTTGCATTATTTGTTTACAATTTCAATAGTATAACAAAATCTAGATTCATATTTAAAAAATAAAATAAAAATACGCTATAAAAGATAATGTAATATATAAAGAATAAATAATGTATCAACTATCATATAAATAATGTAACATCTACATAGTAAAAATTGGTCGGCTAACAGTCGCCAAGAAATTGCACCGCCGTGCATAACAGATACACAAAACCACCACTAATTGTTGACTGTGAAAATGCTAACTAAGACCAGCCGAAACAGATGCCGACGAAGAGAAAAATAGCCGAAGTTGGACTTTTGAAAGATCGAGAAAGTTTCTGCACATACGCATCACTATCATATTCCAACTCACGCAATCTCTTTCAAGCATTCAATCGAACAGATTCTTCGCAGCCTTTTTCATCCCCATATTCACAAACATAGAAAACATGTTATTCCCAGAATATAACTTCCTCACACGCAGAGAAAGAGAGA
This sequence comes from Plectranthus barbatus, assembly GCA_026898455.1. Taxonomy (NCBI): domain Eukaryota; kingdom Viridiplantae; phylum Streptophyta; class Magnoliopsida; order Lamiales; family Lamiaceae; genus Plectranthus; species Plectranthus barbatus. Next base: position 28,941 of record JAPKLW010001668.1, on the reverse strand, counting down.
AGAGAGAGAGATGGATGAGACAAGAGATAAAGAGAGAGAAGAGAGAGAGAGAGAGAGAGAGGGGGGGCGGGGAGAGAGAGTGATATGGATGAGACGAGAGATAGAGAGAAGATGGATGAGAGAGAGAAGATGGATGAGAGCATATGGATGAAAGATGGATGAGAGCATATGGATGAAAGAGAGATAAATATCTTGTGGTGATTACTAAATCACCCTTAATAATAATTATTAAGAAAATTATAAATTATTAATGAATAATTCAAGTTTAAATGTGAGCCACATGATTTAGAAAATTAAGAATTGAGATTTGGTCTCATATAACATTTGGGAGGTGGGTAACATATGATCACAACTCTATATATATATAGATAGATAGATAGATAGATAGATAGATAGATAGATAGAGTGGATCACATACTAAAATTAGTTTGTACTAAATACGAATGAATCTACACCACTCATCTAAAAAAATCAATGGTTGAGATTAAAACTTTTTTTCAGATTTCATGCTTTTTTTGCTTTATAAATCATGCTTAATCAAATTAAGCATGATTTATAAAGCAATTAAGAACGAACAAAAGTTATGTTTGATTTTTTAATCTTTGATGTTTTAATCTCAACTATTGATGCTATCAATCCAATTATGACTGAGATTCATTCCTATTTAACACAAACTTTAATTTTAGCTCTTTGGTATATATATATATATATATATAGGGTAGTGATCAGGTGAGAATAGGAGTTACTATGAGAAATAAGAATAAATCTCGCGCGTCCATCTCATCAAATCGATGAACTGGATTCATTCTCAGCATATTGAAAAACGCGGCATTTTTGCCCCAATATCGTGCAGTTTTAGTCTTTAAAGGCTAAAACTGTAAAACTACTCAAACACAAACAACAACCTGCATTTTAAGCCCGATTTACTTCATTTTTAGCCCAATTTACATCATTTTTAGCCCGATTTACTTCATTTTTACATAAATACGAATTAAAAAAAATCAAACATCTTCTTCTTCAAAGCAACAACACGAGCGTAGTCTCTATAAAATTCAATACCAACATCAACAGTTCTTAAAACTATGCCCTTAAAATGCTTCATCTTTTTCCTCAAAAAAAAAAAAATGCTTCATCTTATTAACACACTTTGGAATAAATGAACATGTAAGATACAAAAATACACAAAGTTAACACTAAAGATTCACAATATAATAGAAAAAATGAACGTCGATCTGAATAAAACAAATTTTTTTAATCTATATTCATGCATAATTAACAACATCGGGACCGAACACGAATGCGAAATCCAGAAACAAAGAAAAAAAATCTAATCGACAAAAGAAATATAAATCAATTCGAACAAAGAAGGAATAAATGAACATGTAAGATACAAAAATGCACAAAGTTAACACTAAAGATGCACAATATAATAGAAAAAATGAACGTCGATCTGAATAAAACAATTTTTTTTAAACTATATTCATGCATAATTAACAACGTCGAGACCGAATACGAATGCGAAATCCAGAAACAAAGAAAAAAATCTGATCGACAAAAGAAATATAAATTAATTCGAACAAAGAAGGAAGAAGAAATCAAATCGCGCGAAGAAAAGAATAAAAAATCTAATGAGATACTATTTCAGATTTAAAAAAACTAAAATTACAAAAATAATCTTAATTTTGCAAAACTACAGGATAATCGAGGAAAACTGCACACGGAGTAAAATGGATCATGAGCGTTGAAATCACAAAATCAAAGGCTAAAATTTATTCTTATTTCTCATTCTAAAAACTATTCTCATATGATCACTACTATATATATATATATATATATATTATATAATTCCTCTAAGAATATATAATATATGCAGGAGAAATCACAATATATTTTAAGTATAAAATATATAATAAAAAGCATATGATTGTTTTAATGTAGATCCATTAATTTTGTGTAAAATAGATGAAAGATGTGAATTTCTCCATATTTAACACAATATTATTCTTTTAACACAAAATCGAGGGCTATAAGCCTATATATACAAACTTATATTTTGATTTTTTTTTTTGTCTGGATAAAGTAATGTATAATATATTATAAATTTGGTGAGTTAATTAAGAGTTAAAAGTTGGTGGATTGAGTCTGAGTCTCGCCTATAAATCTGAGTCATCGTACGTGAAATGAAAAAAACGATGATATTATGCAATTCAATATTATCAGGAATAAAATTTGGGAAAAATAGAATTTTTATCCCATAAAATTGAATTTCTTATTTTTTCTGAATTAACTGTTATCTCCATGTGATGTGTTGTTGTCCACATAGTTTTTTTCAAAAAAATTAAAGGAAAAAAAAAACACCATCTACCTTCACACCCATTTACTAAATCATCTACAATCTCACTTCCACACAATGTAAGAGTGAATGATGAATCTATTGGGCCCAAATTTAGTAGGACTAGATCAGTGAAGTTCAATATGATTAATGACGATCTAGATGCAAAGGCACATCACTTGAAGGTCTTGGCCCGAATCTCACACAGCCCACAGCCGGGTCCCAGACTACGAACTAAAAGTAATTAAGACCCAGGACCACGAACTACAAACGGGATCGAGGTCCCGAAGCGCACGACCTAGAGCTATGGAATTACGGCTCACGACCTACCTGAAAGATTAAGTAGGTAAATCTCAAACCGCGTAGAACTCGGAAGACCGTTGAGGATTTAAATGCAACTTCCTCTGTAGGAATCAGAATACCCTCAAGTTTCTCTCGTCGCCTACTGGGGAGAGGTTAAACAGATAAGGGCCTAGCTGCGGATGATTCGGAAGGTCGTTGAGGAATCCTAGCTAAACGACTTCCGAAAAGGACGCAACTGTCAACCACCTACAACGACCCCCAAAATAGCACCACCACCCTCACTGCCGCCATTGCAAGAAACTAAATAGGCATCAATCACCTTGTTGGCGCTGAAATTGGGAGAACTATTTTATATATCACAGATTCAATTCGAGAGGCTTTGATGACCACCGTCATTTGTCGCGGCAACTTGGTATAAAAATTAGAAAGAAGCTGTTGCATAAAAAATTTTAATTTTCCCTTTCTAAAAATTTTATGGGATAAAAATTTTAATTTTCCCAAACTAAATTATAGATAGAAATTAATTATAAATAGAAAGAAGCTGTTACATAAAAAATAAAGAAAGAGACACAAGCCAGCTTATGGCCACACCTTCATTCCTGATCACTCCAAACATTAAATTAATACACCATCATATGATTCATATCTTTTGGTTAGGGTTACTACAAACAACAAGTCACTGCACCTTCTACATGCCTCACAAACCATTGCTGCAACTGAGAGAGTTGTTATATCACGATATAATTTATTTAATTTACGATTTAAATGTAAAAATACCCAATTAATACAAATGAATGAGAATTTAAATAACTTGCTTAATCATGAAATTAATAGTGCATGTAATCCTCCCAAATAAAATTTAGCAAAATAATATTTCCAAAAAATGCAATAATTACATTAATAAATTCGAGGGACGTTACAATATAATACTCTAATTTCTAATATCATTTGAAAAAAAATTAGGTACACAATTTAAATATAATTAATTAATTATTATAAGAAAGAGGCTTGAATTCACAACAATGCTTATAAAAAAAAAAAACCCAAAAAAAAAAAAAGAGCAAACTCCAACTCAAAACATTAATGAAAAAGCAAGCATGAAATTTCACTGAGAAAGATGGGATCTGATCTCATCAATCACCGTCCGATCAACCTGGAGAGACTTGATCAAAACCTGATCGGGAACATCAACGGCGAAGAGATTCCTCGAAAGCTGTATCCTTCCCGGATTCTGGCTGTTGTAAGCAATGAAAACCACCACCTTCTCCTCCCCAACATTCATCACGTAATGAGCCAGCCCTCTCGGAACCGCGAAAAGCTCTCCGGCGCTCACGTTCTTCGAGTACACCACGTTGTCCGTCGTGATCATCCCCACCAGAAGCTTACCCGCGACCACAACCCCGAGCTCCGCCGCTCTCGGGTGCAGGTGAGGCTGCGTCACCCCTCCCGGAGCGACGTCGACTCGAGCCATCGACAACCCTAGCGTGTTCAGCCCGGGAAAAGCCTTGACGTTGCCCAGGGTGAAGTTGCTCCCCAAGTGGTTGTTCGTGTCGCCTTCTCGGCTGAGCCCGTCGAAGAAGAAGTCGGCCGACGTGACGGCGGCGGCCGGCTTGCAGGGGTAGCCGTTGACGGAGGCCGGGGCTTTGAGGTCGGCGATGCACACGTCCTGCAGGGGGTCGGGGTCGGCGGCGTTGCCGGGGTTTGGAAGCAAAACCAGCAGAAGAAGGGTGGTGATGGAGAGAGGGAGAATCGATTGATATGGATTCATGTTTTTAGCCATTTTTGGTTTGTGAGGATTTGGTAGAATTGTAGAAGGCGGGTTTATATAATGGATGAGATTTTATTAGTATTTTTCTAACCTCTGAAATAATTGCAGTGATGAAATTCAAAAAATTGGATCAAGAGGTTTTTATATACAGTCAATATGAGTTTTTTTTTTTTAAAATCTAAATTTAATTCCATGTATAGCCATTAAAGGCAAGATCCTATGTTTATTTTTCCCCACTTATAAAACTTTCCGGAAATAAGTTTATAAATTTATGGAAACAATAATCTAAAAAGGGAAAAAAAATTAGGGAAAAAAATTAAATCATTGCATATAAAAAAATTAAAGTATGGGAGAATAATTAAGAACGGTTGTAAATTATGGGGTAATTTAGGGAATATTAATAATATATATTAAGGAATAAAGAAATTAAATTGACTAAGATTATGATTATGGTGAAATAAATTCAATAATTTAGGAAGAAAATGTGTTTCCTATAAAAAGATCACGTGTGTATATATTTAATTACCTAAAATTAGAGTATATGGTGGGTGTAAATGCTCAATTATCATAATCATGATTATAAATAAGTCATTTTTTAAATTTGTTCGTTAATATTTACATTTTATCATATTTAAATATTTAATACAACTTAACACCTTCTTCTAGAAAATAGACATAAAAATATGCTATAATTTAATTATTAATTTAATATGGCTTAACGGAAATTATGGAAACCAATTATGAGAATTTTTTTTTCTATATTTAAATATTCACTACGCAAAAAAAAAAAAAAATAGTAAAATCTCAACAAATATTTTTTTCACTCCCTAAAATAATTAACATCACATAATTATGAAAAAAGAATTATTGTTTCCTAATTTATTCTTGGTAGTTAATAAATAAAAAATATGGCAAGCAAATAATTGCTTTATTCTTGGTAGTTAATATTAATTACTTTCCATAGTATTTGAGGTATTATATTTAGAAGATAATATTTTGATATCTAAATTATTTTAAATGAGTTATTTTTATTTTTATTTTTTTCTAAAAAAAGAAAAAGAAAAAAGGTCCTCTTAATTCGGCTTTATTTTGATATATTGTATAGGAATTTAATAAATTAACCACATATGTTCTCTTAATTATTTACGGAATGTATTTTTAATCCTACAAATAAAAATTGAAAGAGTACGTATGTTTTATTTTCTTTTAACATGTGAAACTTAATCAATAGCTATTTTCTATAATTAGTACGAATTCTACATTGAATGCCTCCTTTGACCTTTCATTCCATACATTTAATAACAGGATTATTTTAATTATATTAGTAACTTTCCATAATTTAATAGAAAGTTATTTATAGAAAAGATGTTAATAATTTCATAATGACAAACAGAATAGAAAAAAAAAAACTAGTCCCCTATCCCGGCTTAGTTGTCCCACCTTCCTTTCTTGTCTGTCCTGGCTCAATTGTCTCATTACTAAAGAAGATAATTTTTTCACACTCAACAATAAAATATTAATTTCACTCAATTTATTTTACACTCACACTCCTTGATTATTGTGTCCGATAAACTCGAGACAATTAAACCAAGACGAAGGAAGTATATAACACTACTAAAAAATTGTGAATTCGCGACCAATTTGCGACAAAAAAAGGGTCGCGATTTTGAGACCGACTAACAACGGATTTACGACCGAATAGAAATTTTAAATTTTACGACGGAATTGCGACAGGATATTCCGTCGCAGATTTTTTGCGACAGATTTGCGACCGAAGATTCGGTCGCAAAATTCCTTTTTTTTTAAATATGTATAGTTTTTAGTACGTATAAAGAATGAGATTATTGTTTGGTTCAGTGGTAACGCGCGCGGCACGCGTGCAGGAGGTGCCGAGTTCGAACCCTCTTGGACACAAGCCACCAGATTTTGATGGTTGGACTGGCCGGTTCAAAACTGGTTCAAAAAAATTTTAAAATTTATTTTTTGAAGAAAATTTATTTGCGACGGATTTGCGACCGAAATGCGACCAAGGTTTTTGCGACGGACAAAATCGGTCGCAAAAACGAGAATTTCTGGTAGTGTAAGTAACTCAACTAAGAAAATTTGGCTACGAAACATATTAGTACAATACATGTATCATCATGTTGCGTTTTTCTTCATGGGAATGTTATCCTCCTTGGCTTTATAATAACTTTTCTTCTCCCGTGATTCTTCATAAAAATAACAGCAGAAATCTAAAATATAAAAGTTGTGACCCATTGATCCAATCATCCAATACATGGATTATTTATATACCTCTAATAATAATTAGTGTTAACTGGTTAATTAAAATCCACATAAGATCTGCCTACTGATTGCCTAAAATTATTTATTATCACAAATATATTAGTTAATCTTTTAATTGCAATTTATTAATTATCATAGTTGTCATATTGAATTCGTCCATTTCTTCTTATATACTATTGTATTATTAGTCATATCCATAATTATTGCTATAGATAAACGCGATTTGTTCATAATTTATTGATATTGATTGTTTAATACCGTTACCCTATGCATTATTGCAATTATGATATTTGCAACTTTTATTATTAACATAATGACAAAAAATTGCGTTAGACACGCTTAAACGGTTTAGGCGAATTTCATCCATATTCAAATGAGTTCATCCATTCCAAATAGGGTTTATTAATCCCCAATTAAGGTATTTTAGATGAGTTTTACTTGGGTTAATAGATAAAACCCGCCTAAATCGTTTAGGCGTGCCTAACCTGAGACCTTCCCTAACATAATTGAATTTTTTAGGTGTTATTTGTGACAATTTTCTCATATATTGAATAAATTATTTTAGAAATGTTTACTGGGTGGGAATTTTTTTTTGGGGTTTTGATTATACAGTATAAACTTTATAAATTAATACTCTTGGGAACTCAAGAATTTATTAATTAAAAGAGTTATTAATTAAATTATAAATTAATAATTATTACTTTATACATTAATTAATATTTTATTAATTTATAATAAAATATTCAATTCACTTACCTTTCAAACTTCTATTTAATTTTTGTACATCAAATGAGGACCTAATTTGGAAGAGTCCTTCAATCTCTCATATAATTATATTCTTAATGTTCAATGTCTCAATTTATGGACATTAAAAAATATTATGTATATAAATGCAAGATAAAATATGTATATCACCATAAACAAATCATACACAAATGGCTCCCCATCTTAAAGGTGTAAAGAAAACAACAATGACCGATGAGATTCGAAGAGCATTATGCAAGCACGCCAAGGATAATTCAAGTCTCACTCAAAAAACAAACGACAATTGAGTCATTTTTCAAGAAGTGTACATAAATTATTCATGTAATATGTACGCATTTATGAAATTATTAATTTATATTTTATATGGGACCTATAGAAATTATAAAAAATATATTATCTTATAATTTTAGCGAATTATTAATTTAGCACCCTATCCCCGAGTCGGGACCGACAAAAATTATTATTTTAAAGAGTTTATTAATTAATCGAGTATTAATTTATAGAGTTTCTACTATATATATATATATATATATATATATATATATATATATATATATATTGATTTGGGATTGTGTATTTATGAAATTTAATTATACATCTACAGTAAATATGAATTTTTTTACAACAAGTTAAAGTCGAATTTGGATTGACTAAATACTGTGCATTGTTTCATAAACTTATCACATATTTTTTTTAATTTATTATTTTTTTAATATAATTTATAGTATCATAGTTTTGAAATAGGCAAAAATATCAATTTTAGTATCAACTATACATCATTTTTTTAAAAATTTTCGATATCAACTATTCTCTTTCTCAATTTAACGTCTAAACAATAAAAAAACTATTCAAATCTAGAACGAAAAGATTTTCTGGCATCAGAAAGCTAACGGGGCATGCCGGTATCTGTGTCATATTAAAAAATGACAAGTTGGAAAGCCATGTGTAATTAAGTGAAACATCATTTGACAATTGACACATGGAATAAAATATTTAAATAAAAAAAATTAAACTCTTAAATGTGAAAACCTAATTAAACTCTTTAAGTAATAAAACTCCTCTCGCCAAAAAAATAAAATAAAAATGAAACTCATCAAAAAATAAAAATTTCCTTCGTTCTTTAGAAATAAATTTGACGCCATACACAACTTAGTTATAACTTCGCATTTTTTCACAAACAACTCCAACGACCTCGGCCTTCTGCAGCTAGCTAGGCATCCCTATAGCAGCAACTAATTTCTCAGATCACACAAATTTCATTTCATTTTGATTCTATATATCATTATTGTAAAAATCGCTAAGTGCTAGTCGGGCGCTCAGGTGGGGCCTAGCGCCTAGGCAGTTTATATGGGGACTAGGTGTTTTCTAGGCGGTAGTTAATCGCTATGTTAAATTTAATATTTAATATATAAAATATATATTTATCAATAAATATAGTGTAAGATTATATACATTTTAATTATTTTTTTTAAAAAAATATAATAAATAGGCTACTCAAACTGATTAGGCGGAACACAATATGCTTAATCGGCCACCTAAGTGGCGCGTAGCGAGTTTGGCCGGCCTCCTAAATCGGTGCCTAGGCGGATTAGGCGGTCTAAGCAGTGCCTAGGTGCCGATTACTCGTCAGACTAATTGGGCACGGGGATTAGTGGATAATCGATTCGGTAGATAACTGCCTAGCGCCTAGGCGGGAATTTTTACTAACACTGCTACACACACATATAATTCTTGAAATGTACTATAGAACTGCACATGCAAGTGATTTTTGTGACTGTCGACGACCACCAAGGTGGCTATCTAGACCGTATTTTCAATTATGCTTATTACAAAGGAAAAAGAAAAAAAAAACAAAACAAACACAAAACAGTGAAAAAGCAATGAAATTTCACTGAGAAAGACTGGATCTGATCTCATCAATCACCGTCTGATTAACCTGGAAAGCCTTCATCAAAACCTGATCAGGAACATTAGCAGTGAAAAGATTCCTTGGAAGCAGTATGGTTCCAGGATTCTGGCTGTCGTAAGCAATGAAACCCAACGCCTTCTCCTTCCCAACATTCATCACGAAATGAACCAGCCCTCTCGGAACCGCGAAGATCTCTCCGGCACTCACGTTCTTCGAGTAAACCACGTTGCCGGTGGTGATCAGTCCCACCAGAAGCTTCCCCGTGATCAGAACCCCGACCTCCGCCGCTCTCGGGTGCAGGTGAGGCTGCGTCACCCCACCCGGAGCGATGTCGACTCGAGCCATTGACAACCCTAGCGTGTTCAGCCCCGGAAACGCCATGACGTTGCCCGGGGTGACGGAGCTCCCCATGGGGTTGCTGGTGTTGCCTTCTCGGCTGAGCCCGTCGAAGAAGAAGTCGGCCGACGTGACGGCGGCGGCCGGCTTGCAAGGGTAGCCGTTGAGGGACGCGGGGGCTTTGAGGTCGGCGATGCAGACGTCCTGCAGGGGGTCGGGGTCGGCGGCGTTGCTGCGGTTTGGAAGCAAAACCAGCAGAAGCAGAAGAGTGGTGATGGAGAGAGGGAGCATCGATCGACATGGATTGATGTTTTTAGCCATTTTTGGTTTGTGAGGATTGATAGAGAGGTTGGATTTAAATAATATAGGCTTAAGACATTTTCATGAAAGTCACTGACTAAGTATTTTTCTAACTTCTTAAACGATGAGATATGAAAATCAAATCAATATCAATAGGAATGAATGTGGGTGACGTAGCTAGCTAGCTAGTAGTTTATTAATGAAAGAAGAATGAAGCAAATGGTTTTTAATTTATGCTTCTCATGAGGAATCATTCACAACTTTTAGATTAATTCATCCAAATATAAAATTAACATCCAAATTGATGAGCTCTATATTGATATATATATAACTTCATTATTAATGTATATTAACAGTATCTCCACTTGTTTATTGTTCAAGAATTCTTAATTTATTGGTCAGTTCATACAATTCGTTTTCACAAAATCTATCATATTCGATGTCTTTGAGGTTCCTCCAAGAGTCAGAATTCCTGATGTCTTCAAACATGAAATTAATACACCATCACATGATTCATTTCTTTTGATTAGGATTACTACAAATTTAAACAACATGCTACATGGCAGACTAGTCATGGCAGCAATCTTCAAGAAATTATATGAAAGATGTGAATTTATTCGTAGTTAATGCAAAATTATTCTTTCGCACAAGATTAGTCCGAGATATAAAATATTTTCCAAGGGATAATTAAATAAACAATGTTCATGTTGAAAGAGGTAATGGATAAAGGAAAATTGAGGGCTAATCAAATTAAACTTATACATTAGCCATATTTGATTTTTGTTTTTGTGTGGATAAGTAATGTATAAATATTATATAGAAATTGAATGTGTTAAGAGTTTATTAAAGCTGGTGGATTGAGTCCGAGTCTTGGCTATAAATATAAGTCGTTGTGAAAATTGGGTCACATAGATACTAGATAGTAGTTATTTAATGAAAGTAGAATGAAGCAAATGGTTTTTAATTATGCATATGAGGAATCATTCACTAATCATATTAATCCAAATTCAACCAAATATAAAATTAACATCCAAATTGATCATGAACTGTTAATAACTTAGTTTTATGTTATGATTTTTATGAGCTAATTAATAGCCGGTGTTTTCAAAATTTAGATGAATTAATTTGATAGGAAATTGAAAATATTAAACTGTTTAATAATAAACAACCATGTGTAGGGCTGAGCATTCGGTCGGTTCGATTGAAAACCGACCAAAATGACAAGAACCGAATCAACCGATCCACTTTAAAAAATCAACCGAAAATTGAACCGATCGCTTGTTCGACCGAACCGAATAGTTCAATTCAGTTCTGGTCGATTTGGTTCCAACCGACTATTATCTTGTTTTTTTAATATTTTAACACAAACAAACGATAAATTCCATACAAATTACATATAAGAAATCCCAAATAATTTACATATCAAAATAGTTAAACCTAAACTTAAATTTAGGAGAATGTGATTACATTTTAGGTTTAATTTTTTATTATCATTGTACTAATAGTATATAATATATTATAATATATATTATTTAATTTTTTATATTTTAAGTTCGGTCCATCTGTTCGGTTTTCGATTCTAAAAGTAAAAAACCAACAACCGAACCAAACCATCTAAATTTCAATGGTTCGGTCGATTTTTTTTGGTTTGGTTCGATTTTTGCATATCCCATAGATCAAATTCACTAATGGATTCTAAATTATAATCATGCTCTGCCTATTAACTTTAGCTGAAAACTTGTGTAAAACGGTCTTTCGTATTCTTTGGTGGGATATTGTATATTCCGATCAAAATATTTATTTGTGCCAATAATGTTAATCAAAATAATGAGGAGACTCGGCCTTAGTTTTATATCTCTGATTCACATCTTGTTTAGAACTATCTGTTTTCACAAAATCTATCATATTAGATGTGTTAAAGGTTCCTAACAAATAGTAGATAGAACCAGCTGCTGCATAAAAAATCAAGAAAGAGATACAAACCAGCTTATGGCCTCACCTTCATTCCTCATTACTTCAAACATGAAATTAATACAATTTGGTTAGGGTTTCTACAAACAACAAGTTACTGCACCTTCTACATGCCTCACAAATCACAATCCCACCTCCATTGCTGCAACTTCCATGATCACCATCCATAGCAGGACTGCTGTGTTTAGTTCCAACTATCAACCAGCAAGATTAACTTCTTGAAATACCATTTTATATATATATATATATGGATTCAAGATGATCATGAGCTAGCTGCAGATGTTGCATCTACATATCTATCTATTCCTCTGATGGAGATTTGAGATCTTGCCTAAGTTTCCGAAGATGCTGAGCTATCTCAGTCAACACTCTGATCCCTTCGTCGCCCCCTCGTTGCAGAGTCATGGCAGCATGCTTCAAGAAGCCACTCTCGGCTTCAACCGCCGTCAGTCTCTCCCTAATCAAGTATACATCTCTTGTTAGAGCCGCCTTGTTTTCTGCACAACTGGTTTCTGCCTCATCCGAATTACTCGAATGCATCTTTTTCTCGAGTTCCCTCATTAGACCTAGAAGATGCGATCTCTCTCCCTCCGATGCCAACTCTTCTGAACATTCCTTGTCTGATCTCTCACTACACGATGATGGTGAAGACCTCATGTCTTGGTAATCATCATCGAAATCCACCTCGCAGATCTCGCTGCCTACTTTCTTGATGACACCGTATCTCTTCGTGTACATCTCGAGCTCCTCCTCCAGAGCCTCCACCTCGCACTCTCTCTCGAACACCATGTCCCTCATCGTCTGCAGCGCTTCCCCGTCGTACTCCGCCTGCTCCTCCATCATCCTCTGGTACTGCAGCGCCTCCATCTGAACTGCTGCCTTCTCTGCTTGCAGGCGCGTGATCATCGCCATTGCGTTGTTTGCTGCTACCGCGGCTGCGCTCCTCTCTTCGTCTAGCTCCATGTACAGAGCCATCAGAGACTCGCGGTCTAGATTGATCTGTCTCTTCAAACGCGCAAGAACTTCGCCCTCTCCCTCGCTCTCTTCTATGATGGTGTCTACAAGGAGGTCTGGCTTCTCCGGGAGCTTCCTGCTGCTCCGGCCGCCGCGTTTTGGGCTCGCCGGAGCCTCGTCGTCTGTCAGTGGGATGCCGAAGAATCTGTTTCTGCTTGTGAAAATGGGAGCTATGGGTGCATCTTCACTCAACTCCTCTGTGTCTGGTAAGAGAGACACAGTCACTGCCTTTGCATCCTCTCTACCTGCAATCAATCAAGACATGATCAAAGAAATCAAAACTACGAAACAAAATAAGATATTCTGCAAGAAATTAAAACTCACCATGACTGTCTAAAAACTCTTCCTCATGGAGCTCGACATCAATGTCTGATATCAACTTAGAGGGCAAACCAATGGTGCCGCCTTCGTCGTTTTCGACTGAAAGCCAAGGGGAGTGAGCAGGAGAGCTACTGTTGTATTTGGAGGAGGATTTTAGCTCCATAGGCTCCCCACAACAAGAGCACCAGCAAATATCTGCCACAATCATCTCCATCTCAATATCCTTTTTCAAGTGCGACTCTTCAAGGGTTGAAGTGTCTTTATCAGAACCAGGATCAGAATCTTTGTCTTTGAGGAGGCAACCTTGGCACATGGTGCGGCTGTCGGAGAGCCTCTTGTGGAGGTGGCAATAGGAGAGAGAGGAGAGGTCCTTCTTGTGAACCTCACACATGGAATCATTGTAGTAGAAATGGGAGTCCCTTGGGACAAGAAGGTGATCGATTCTTGCGCAGAGCAAACATGGAGTTTTGAGCTCAAACAGCCGGGCTATTTCGTTGGAAACAAAGGCGAGAAATCCGTCGAGGAGGAGCAAGATAATCAACACCCATTCGAGGAGGGCGTAGATCAGGAAATGAGGGAAAGTTCCTAACTTTTCCTCGATCAAGAAGATCCTCAATGCTCCCACGGGAAGCATGCTGGGAAAATCTCATGAAAAAAAAACAAGAATGCAGATCGAAGATCGAAAGGGGTTTCAAGAGGAGAGAATCAAGAACGTTTGGATGTGGTGAACACCCTAGATCATGATCTCTCCCTCTCTTTTCTTCTCTCTCTTGCCTGTCTCTCTCTATATGGCTGTCAACTGTGATGAATAACTACAACATATTATTGGAGTCAAAGTTTTGCCAAAAATAAGGATGTCAATGTACATTGTAAAGGTCCATTTACCTGAATTAACGGTCTACCTCTCCAACAACAAAAAAAAAATGACACTTTTCTGTTTTGGGCTTTTCCAAATTCAAGAATTTGAGATAGAGATATTCAAATCATAATTCTTTAATGATTGATGCCCATCTTCACCTTTTACACAGCATCGTCACTACCAATCTCATTTTTATTTTATTTTTTTATTAAAAAAAAAAAAAGTTGCTTGGGGTAGTATAACTCCTCCTCTCTCAACAAACCCCTCCGCATTTGAAGTCTGAGTTTGAAGCTTCTGAAATCTCTCTCGCACACCCTCATAGAAAAAATGTAATCCATGTAAATTCTGAGCCTGCCCTTCTTGGCTGGCTTCGCTAGATCGAAAAAATTCTGTCTACGAATTTATATGCATACGCATATTTACAAACAGATCGAGTGCATCAAGAAATCGATTTGTTATTCAATATGAACAGCAGCAATACTACGATGTCTGCATCTTCTTCTACATACCAGAAAAAGGCTGTGCACTCGCTATTAGCTTCGAGGCTGACGCAGCTTCGCATCCCCTCCGCCGCCGCGGAGGAGCCCTCCCAAGATTTCGAATTCTCCGACTTTTTCGGCCCGGCCGCCTCCGCCTCCGCTTCCTCCGGCTCCCCGACGCTCTTCTTGGGGGATCCGCAAGTCATACACCACCGGTCCCACTCCTTCGTGGGCCCGTCTCCCCGATTCACCCTCTCCAAATCACTCCCCAACTTCGATCAAGATGAGGGCGACGAGCTCTGCTATTCTTCATCTGACGATACTGGGGGTAACGATGCGAGAGACGGTGATGGGTGCCTCTGCGATGATGGTGGTGGGGCGGCGGAGAATGGCGGGGGTGAGGCGGTGGAGAAGGTGGGGCCGGGGGATTTTGAGATTATGAGGGTGATTGGGAAGGGCGCTTTCGGGAAAGTGTTTCAGGTGAGGATGAAGGGGAAAGGTGGCGGCGGAGATGGGATTTTCGCCATGAAAGTGATGAGGAAGGACACCATAATCAAGAACAATCATGTTGATTACATGAGGGCTGAGAGGGATATTCTCACCAAAACTACTCATCCTTTCATCGTGCAACTGCGCTATTCGTTTCAGGTTATCTTCTTTTTTCCTACTTGCTCTTCATAATTGCTTAGTTTAATTGCTTGAATCAAATTTGACTGTTGATTCATGCAATTCTGATGCCTTTGAGGGCTAAATCATTCATCTTGATTACACTGATGCATATATGATGTTTAGGTAGTATTAGTAATGGGGTCTTCCACTTATGGGGGAGAAAGAAAAATGATCTTTCCTTTCAAGAGAATGTCCCTGTATGAAGGAATTGATGAAGAACAGTTAATTGAGCATCAATGGATCTTAAGTAATCTTTTTGAGGGATATTATGGCAAAATGTCAAGCTAATTAGTTAATTACTATTTACCTTTTTGGTTTTACAGTTTTTTTGGCTCTCAAATATCTAATTCCATGCAGTGGATGAGAATTATTTATCTTTCTCTTAACTATTCTGTAGCAAAAGCAAGTTATTTCTTGCCTGCTGTGTTTTTTCTTGTAGATTTGAGGTGCTATTTTGCTATATGCTAATGGTTGATCAATGTTCATATTTCTTGGTTTATCAGCAATTATGCATCTAACTTGCTCACTCTATTAAATGTGACACACAGACCAAGTCTAAACTGTATTTGATTCTGGATTTTATAAATGGAGGCCATCTCTTTTATCATCTCTACAGGCAAGGGATTTTCAGGTATATACTATTCATCTTCACACTGTGTTTAATCATGAAAGATGATCTTCATTCATCTACTTAAATCTTGTTTCTTTTTTGGATGTCATGTGTAGTGAGGAGCAGGCAAGGATATATACTGCTGAGATTGTATCTGCTGTTTCACATCTTCACAAGAATGGGATTGTGCATCGAGATCTGAAGCCTGAAAACATTCTCATGGATGTTGATGGACATGTATAGATCATTACACCATGAAACAAAACAACTTTGCTTTTTTACTGGCTAACTAACCACTACATCACTTACTCTCCAGGTTATGGTTACTGATTTTGGACTGGCCAAGGAGATCGATGAATCGAGCCGATCGAACTCGCTATGCGGGACGACTGAGTACATGGCTCCGGAGATCCTACAATCCAAGGGCCATAACAAGAATGCAGATTGGTGGAGCATTGGAATCCTTTTGTATGAGATGCTAACTGGCCAGGTAATAATCAAGAAAAACTTGTTCAAGGCCTTCTCACTTCTATATGAATCTGATATCTCCCTTGCTAGCATTTCTTGATATGTTATGGTGTGTCTCTGATTGCTTGCAGCCGCCATTCACGCATCCAAACAGGAAGAAGCTCCAGGAGAAGATCATCAATGAGAAACTGAAGCTCCCACCGCGCTTGACCAGCGAAGCTCATTCTCTGCTTAAAGGAGTAGGGAGAGAGAGAGAGACACACACAACACGCATTCATTTCTTGATACGTAAATCTGCACACCATGAGATGCTTGCTGATCTGGTGTTTGTGTGCAGCTGCTGCAGAAGGAGCCGTTGAAGAGGCTAGGCAGCGGGCCGAAGGGGGCCGAAGAGATCAAGACTCACAAGTGGTTTCGTAGCATAAACTGGAAGAAACTGGAGGCAAGAGAGGTGGAGGCCAAGTTCAAGCCAGATGTGAGCGGCCATGATTGCACAGCCAACTTCGACAAGTGCTGGACTGCAATGCCTCTGGATGACTCCCCGGCGCCGACTCCGACAGCCGGCGAGCATTTCCAAGGCTACACTTACATCGCCCCTAATCCCTGGCTCTCGTCTGAATGAACAGCAAACACATTGCTTGGCTTCAACCTTGTAAGTTGTTGCTTCTCTTCTCCCTGCAACTCTTGCCTACCTAATTTATTGTATTTTAAACTTTGGGAGTTTGGGATTTTTATGTTGATTGATTCAGCTAGGATTCCTCATTATTCAGTAGTGACCATTCATGCATGGATTTTTCAAGTTCTTGATTTAGAAAAAGCTCTGTTTTTCAAGTGGAGAAAAAAGGGAATGCTAGAAAAGAAACTCAAATCATGGGCATTTTAATGAGTGATTAGTTGAATGTTTAGTAAGACCAACACTAAAACAAACTAAATATTGAATATAAAATTTGTGAAAAATAGTTATATCATCTGAAAGAGATTTTTAAATTTATCAAATATGGAGTTTTATTGATCTAGGACCTGAAATATAGTTTAATTATCGATTCAGGACCCGAAAGATTGATTCTCAATTTAGGACCTGAAAGATCACAAAATTTCTCAATCCAGGACCCGAAAGATCATACAATTTTTAATCGAGGACCTCAATATCAGATCCTGGATTGAAAATTGTTTTATCTTTTTTATCCTAGATTGACAAATCATCTTTCGGGTCCTAAATCGATAATTAAATTATCTTTTGAGTTCTAGATCGACAATTATCCATCAAATATTATTGTACTTCAAGGCATATAATGTTTTGGGCCTGTGAAATGGGCTTGGACGCCAAGAAGCCCAATTCATGGACTATTAATTTAATGCAAAATTCAATTAAAAATCAAACGGAAATAAATTTAGGATAGCATTTAAATCTAGTAAATTTTGCAAATAAGTTTAATTATATGAGTTATCGGGATTTATATTTGATAAAAATTTGTATGAGCTTGTTTAGTTTAGCTCAATAATTAATGAGTCAAATTTAAGTTTTAACAATAAGCAAGTTTGAAGGTATGAACTTATTATATTCATAAAATTTATGCTTCTATGTTAAGTTTTTTAAGTTTTATTAGTTATGTGAAAAGAATAAATTTGAGCAAATTTAATTCATTATTAATTATAATTTACTTTTTAAAAGAAATAATGAATGCCTAAAAATATTTTTAAAATTGAAAGTTTGTTTAGAGGAGTAATAAAATGTCTCGATGGTAAAATTTGGAGATAAAACAATTGTTAATGGTGGATTTTTATGAGGCTAATTTAAATAAGAATACTAGATAAATTGAAATAAAAGAACACAAGATAATTGAAATAAATGCTTGGTTGTAAGTAGAGCTTGAAGACTTTGCTTTTATTGCTATGTTTATTGCTTGAAATTGAATGTGTTTGTCTTATAATTACAACTCTATTTATAGAAAGTAAATACAAGAAAGTGACCCTTAATGGGGAGTCGCATTGCTTCATTCGAATTAGCTCCTCGAACCGACGCGCCACTTCATGACGAGCTGGTTTCATGCTTGTTCAAATATGGCTCAAACTTCATGGTTCTTTGTTCGAGTTTGAGATGCTTCTTCCGAGCTCGAGACTCGTAGCTCGAGCTCCAAAATACTTTCTTTTGGGTTTTCTTCTTTGATGGACTTGACAAGTGGACTTGTTCATTTTCGAGTCATAACAAATAATAAACAAAGTGAAATTTGAATATAGAAGTACTTGAATCAATTAAGCTCCATCATATAATATTTAAAGATTTTTATATAAGAGCTGCTAATATTTTGAAAAAGACCATATTACTAATATTATTTTTTTATTATATATATACATTTAATGGAGAATTTTGAACTCATGATTTCTTGATCACATGCAATGATATAAAAAAATCAATGCCTGGGGCCGCCTAGGCGCCAATTAATGGCTAGGCGGATGGCCATCACACCGAAAATCATGTATGTTGAGGTTCATTTCGTACAGATACAGGACCAGGGAGCTTGTGATCCAAATAAAGCAGGGAATGAAAACAAACAAGATATAGTCTAAAACAATGGAACAGGAACAAAATAAATACGAATTTTAATAGACTCGTAAAAAGATAGATATAATGCGATTGAAATGGGAGACTTGTTCCGGCGTTACAAAGTACTTGATCGAACCCCAGCCGCAACAATGTCGAGCTCGATGAAAAATACAAGGGTTTCTAGAATAAGATTAGCAAAGAATGGATGTTAACTTAGAGATAACTGGATGCCGAAATCCGGCTTACAAAGGCTTATTTATAGAAGTCTTGAAGGCGTTAGGGTTTTCGTGTCTCTCGTTGAAGCTGTTGGGTAGCGACCTTCGACTTTATCGGGGCTGTTGCAACGTCTATATTCCCAGCGAGTTCCAAGATTTTCCGCGTGCTTATCCTTTCGTCTTCTTGGTCGTTGAGCGACTCGCCAAGAACAGTTATCCTTAGTTCATTTTTCTAAGAATCTCTTTTATCGTCGAGTTGTCCACTTCGATGACTTTGGTCGAATTACTTTTAATAAGCTCCTATTCACATGCTAGCTTTCTCAATCACTCTTCAGTCTTCACTCCACCAGGCTTGGGTCGGTTCGTTGCTCAGCTTGTATAAACAAGAGTTGGCCTCATTTTGGGGCTTCTCTAATGGGTTTGTTTCGTCATTCCCCCAACTATGTAGTTGGTTGATAAATTAATTTTTTATTCGTGCGCCGTCAATTGGACGGTTTTGCATTTTTTAATTAAAAAATAAAATTTTAAATTTTAATATAAATGAATTTATAAATATTTTTATAAATTATAAAACATAAATTTGTTTCTCAAAATAGAAAATTAAAATATTGAAATATAAATGATTGGAAATATTCGAATATAAATTATTATAATGTTGAAATATAAACAAATTTTCTATTTTGAGAAGGCCTCCCTTTAGGCCTTTCTAATGGGTTTGTTTCGTCATTCCCCCAACAATGTAGCTCAGTGGCGGATCTATGTAGGCCCCCCTAGCCCGAATTTTTTTTCGTTTTTGTAGTATCATGATCCGATTTTTTATGTTATAGCCCCCCTTGTATAGTAGAAAAGGTGGATGAAAATAAGGAAAAAATGATATATAATGATTGAAGAAGTTAAGGTTAAGGCCAAAAAAAAAAATTCAACCTCCGGAAAAATTTTCTGGATCCGCTACTGATGTAGTTGGTCGATAAATTAATTTTTTTCTGTGTGGCATGTAATTGGACGTTAAATTGATTTTTCTTTTGAGTGCGCCGTCAATTGGACGGTTTTGTATTTTTTAATAAAAATAAATTTTTAAATTTTAATATAAAATGAATTTATTAATTTTTTTTATAAATTATAAAACATAAATTTATTTCTCAAAATAGAAAAGTAAAATATTGAAATTTAAATGATTGAAAATATTCGAATTTAAATTATTATAATATTGAAATATAAATCAAATCCAATTATAAAATATTGAAATAAGTTATTAAAAATTATAAATATTGTAATATTAATTTAAGACGTTTGAGTAATATTGATCCATTTTTATTTAATTTAGATATTGAATATTTAATAATAATAATAATAATAACTGCTGCTGTCTAAATCCTACCTAGATGTCTAGGTATGGGGCCCTCCTCGGATACTCAACTAGCGCTTAACTAGTTTTACGATATTGATTAAAGACAAGGTGCTGCGCTAGGGACACGTTTTATTATTTTTGTTTTGGGGGTACATTATACGCAAAAGAAGAATGATATTCTGAATATAAATGCCAACACCTTTAGTATTCAACATTCCAACCATGAATAATGCAAAAGATATATATTTTATATAATGAATAATTCAACACCGTCCAAAGAGACTAAAAGGTCCCTACCACAAACAACCAACCATTTCCCATCAATCAAAATGATACCTAATTTTTCCACCCCCCAATCATAATACAATATCAAAGATTTCCTATAGATTTTGCACCTAAGAAAACCTCACTACATCACTATCCCCTGCATGCCCCACTTCTAAATCTTTATATTTTGTTCACAACAA
The DNA here is from genome assembly GCA_026898455.1 of Plectranthus barbatus. Taxonomy (NCBI): domain Eukaryota; kingdom Viridiplantae; phylum Streptophyta; class Magnoliopsida; order Lamiales; family Lamiaceae; genus Plectranthus; species Plectranthus barbatus. Next base: position 7,976 of record JAPKLW010001668.1, on the reverse strand, counting down.
TATTATCTTAAAATTATTGATTCAGGATTCAAAAGATAATTTAATTATCAATTTAGGATCCGAAAATTAATTTGTCAATCCATGACCCGAAAGATCAAACAAATCTCGATTCAGAACCTGATATTGAGTTCCAATCATGAATTGAGAATTTTTATAATTTTTTAGGTCCTGAATTGAAAATTAAACTATCTTATGAGTTCTAAATTAATAAAACTCCTATAAATTAAATAGTTTAAAAATAAAAGCAACAACCCCATTAATTTATTTCCAACCTTAGAGAAAGAGAGAGAGAGACAAAAACAATAAAACAACAACAAAGGGCAAAAGCATCTAAAAATATTGGGCACAGAACAAAGGAGAACAACACAACACAACCGAGCATCATATTTCTCCGGTCTGTACAATGCAGCAACATCAAATTTCTAGCCCACAACTAATTTCTCTATTTCTATTTCTTCATTTAAGCTTTTTTTTTTTTTCTCTCCATTTTTCCTTTTTTCCCCCTAAGTCCATATACGGATTCCTTCTAATTCACATAACGTTCATTCATACTGCTTTTTTCCAGCACTTTTATTTCCTCAATCCTCACAAACTCAAGCAACGCTTATCATGCTGTCTCCACTCGGCATCATCTGGAAAGCTGAGGCCTGTCTTGATGGCTGATCCTGACCCGCCGCCGACGATGACGACGACAGAGACAGCCGCAAAGACAGAGGCGACGGCTCCACCGGGACTTGATGCCTTAAGTTGAGATCCACCATTGTTGAGGAACAGGGCACAGGGCGAACCAGCATTGGTGATGAATTGTTCAACATATCAGTTTGAGCCATTGCTGAGCTCTCCACTGGATTCCCACTTTGCATTGAGAATAACACAGGGGTAACTGCAACGGGGAACGGCACGACTGAGAATCCAGTGGCGGTGGAGGTAATAGGCAGAGACACCGTGTTTGGTGGCTGAACAGGGCTCTCTTGATGGTTCTTGGCCTCTTCAGTAGGCATTGCAGTAACCTAATAAAGAAAAACAAGAAGAACCAAGAAAGTTAAGTTTCTACAATTACAAGTAGTGGAATCTTAATAAGAGATCACTTTGAATAAATATTTCAAATTCAACTATAGAAATAAATTTCAATCCATGGTGCATAGCACTCAGAAAAGTTCCCTTATGCTTTTTACCACAAAAAGAGAGTTTCTCTCTCTCTCTCTCTCTGGAAAGCCAGAGATACGTGAATAAAGACATGCTGGCTTTACCAACAATCAAAACAGAAAGTCTTGAATTCATGAACAACCAAGAAATGCTCCGATAAGTTACAATAAAGTCACAACAACCATTTCTATGACAAGTTACAATTAATAAATATACAGAAAATACAATAATTACCGAGTCGGTAGTGATGTCGAACAGGCTAGAGCGCCGGCGCCGGCGATTAAGGTTACTCCGGCGGAGGAAGTATTTCTGAGCATGGCTAGCGACTTGGGTTGGAGTCCGGGTCTTGACGTAATTCCTCGAGATTCCTCTCCAATCTCCCCTTCCTACCTTCTGCAATCCAAGGAGGAATAGCTTGTGTTCTTCCTCTGTCCATGGAACTCCTAAAAGATAAAGCTAATTAATTAATACCGCTAAGGAAAGAGAGATTGTTATACAAGAAACTCATTTCTTTCAAGCACATTCATCATCCTTTATAAAGTCAAAATCTCAATGGTTTTCCATTTTTCTCTGAACAGCTAGATGATACCGATTTCAAACCAATGTTTTCAAGTCATAAAGAAATACACATCAAATTATCAGAAGAGTCCGTATCCAACTGATAGATTTGCTCATGAGCAAAACAAAAGATCAGCATGCTTTATTGTTTCTATTCAACCAAAAAATAAAAAAAAAACGGATCCACAACATAGAGAGCTTTCCATGATCAATATCACAAACACTCAGCCAAAAAAAAAAAAAAAACAGAATCGCAAAATGAAGAGAGAGATCTAACCTCGTTTACGCTCGCGAATCCCGCCGGACGGCTGAGCCAAGGCATCATCCGCGGAGGCGTATCCGGCGGCGACATCCTCCGGCGCAGGCTTGGGCTTCTCAACGTTTACGGTCCCATCATTAACGACAGGTTCGTATTGAGACAGATTATTCATACTGACGCTCTTCCTCATCGGATCGAATCTCATTCTGACGCCGAACAGCATGATCTCGCCGCCGGTGGAGGCGGACGCCGGCGACTCACTGGTCTGCGACATTATCTCTCCACTCTCTCACACAAAACGGATTGATTTTGGATCGAGTGATAGGAATGAAATGGTAGAAAGAAGAAATGAAGGCCATTTTTATATACGTGGAAGAAAAAAAAGGGGCTTTGTGAAACGTGATGGCCGTACAATGTAGTGCTGGAATTTTGATTTTATTAAAACTACGAGATAATAAAATTAAATGTTGAGGATAAGGGGCTGTTTGGCTGGATCATTTTTCCACATTTGTATTGGGATAAGGCCATTCAATGTTACAGATATTATTATGAGCGGATCTCACTAATTATACACTGATTTTTTTAATCAATTCAAAATGCTATAATTACTCATTTCCTACCAATTCAAAATCACCTAATTCTTATCTTTATCTTTAATTTACAAACTTTATTAAATTAAAATTCGAATAATTCTATTGATTTACAATTAGGGTTGTAAATGAGCTAAATTATTCGTAGGATCTCGATTCGATAAAAGTTTGTTCGAACTCGTTTAGAGAAGTTTGTTTATTAAATGAACCAAACTTGAGCATCATTGTATTCGACTCGTGAGCTCGTGAATAAGTTCATTAGCTAAAAGTAGTAAGAAATATATAAAATAATTAATTTTATAAAAGTAATATCTTTCATGATTTAAGAGTAACAATAATGGTATGTCTTTCTAATAATGAGAAAATTTAGAATTTGAGCATGAATATGATATTAATTTAAAGATATATAACTTTTTCTTTCAAAATAATAATGAGTGTTTTAAATATATTCCAAATTTAGAAAGTTCGTTTAGGCTCGATAAAATTCGTGAACTTCAAAATGTCGAAAAAAAACATGAAGCTCCACTCGATACTAAACGAGTCAAACTTAAGCACAACACTATTTGTCTCGACTCGGTTCGATTACACCCTAGTTACAACCCTATTTATATATATAATTGTGGCAAGTAGGCTATGCTGTTTTTTTTTCTCTTATAACAATAAATGTAAAACATATCCAAACAAAAAAAAAATCCCAAATATATTTCAAGGATCCGGAAGTATTTATTAGGGAAGGCTGCATTGAATTTCTACATCGCAAAAAATCGTTTATTCATGCAACAAAATCAACTTTTATTAATGATAAAATATTTAAAATGTATACACAATCCGGATCAAATCCTCTGACCCGCCATAGTGTCATATTTAGTGTTCTACTGTCTCGTTACTAATTTTAATTTATATTTTACGAAAATAAAAATCAAGTATAATACTATAAAATACTCTAATTGATCTTTAAAAATAAAAATTATAATTTTATAAGAACACTAATTAGAGTTATGAATTAATCAATTTTAATAATTAGATTTTAGTTAAAAAGTTATAATAAAATTACTAAAAAAAATTATATACCCTAATTGCGTGGGATGAACCCTACGATTGAACTAATAAAATTAATCCAAGTTATAATGAATTAATATAATAAAAATTAGGACAAGTAGCGAAACATGAAAAATGGGACAGAGGATCTCAAACAATTTTAATACTACATAAAAATCTTAATTAAAACGACTAAAGTATAAAATTTTCGGCCGGTCATGTTATTCAACCACTCACACATTATTCATCTTCAATCTCACACCCTTATTTTTAACAACTGACCGCAGAGAATTATTTCATAAAAATATCATATTATCTTATTATTAAATCCGAAAAAAATTTAACCCACAGCTAAAATCGCCCTGAGGGTTTTCAAATTTCGAACACTCACAAAAGGAGGTGTTACAACATGTTTTATACCACTTTAATCAGTTGATATTAAATATTTAACAACTTGTTATCAATTGGTGCAAATTATTAGGCCCATTGTGGAGTGGGACATTGATGCCGCACAATGAATAATTGAAAAAAAAACACAACATTTATTGCATAAAAATAGAAAAATAGAAATAACATTTTACCAATACAGTTGATATTTTTAAGGTTGTATTGGTGGGAAATCAGACACGTGTTGAGTGGAGAATGGCATTTCAGAATATCCTATCTTTGGCCTTCTGTGGTGTCTTTTCGCCCCAATAATAAATAGAAAAGGGCGAAATTCTTTTTTTGGATATATTTTGGATTTCTTTATTATTTTTAAATGATTTATTCAGACTTTACAGGGATTTCATTTTATCCGGAACAAATATTCATGTATTTCCCACTTCAATTGTCCACCTTTCCTTTTTTGTCCGTCCCATTTAATTGTCTACTTACTTAAAATGGAAAAATAATACTCACTCACTAATAAAATACTAATTTCCTCTATCTCTACTCGCATTGGTTATTGTGCCAAAAGCAAAGTGGACAATTCATATGGGACGGAGGGAGTACATTCCAAAACATTGGATATTAACAAATTTATATCCCACATCGAGAAGAAAAAGAAAAAATTTCTTGTGGATAAGAGTTTACATAATTTATATGAGGAGAGTTTCGGCTTGAAATGGATAATATAAATACTTATATGATTTTTATAAAAGGAAGGTAGAGTTCTAATTGTCTAAAGCCGTAGATGTTTGAAAATAATGAATGAATAATAATTACATTAATTTATTAGGGCTGTCCATATTTTTAATTCATAATCGACAAGATGATAAAGGTCGTATGTCTTATCATGCTAAAGCTACGGAACAAACACTAAAGTTTTTATTTATTTTTATTTTCTTATTTTTATGTGGATCATGAAAATTCGTACAGTGTTATTTTTTTTTTTCTTTGATTGAAAAAAGTGTTGGACTTGAAAAATAAATTTTTTTTAAAAAATCGTACCAGTTATTATATACTGGAAATTGTGTCGGCATTGCTCTATCTCATATTCTATATATAGTTTATTTATGAGAATTATATTATTTGGTATATAATATATATTATATAAATATATGAAGAATTCAATATTTTTGGTTTGTTTTGGATTGTACTAATTGATTTAGCGATAGTTGCAATTCGCCCTTAGTCAGCTTAGTAGTTTTTTTTCCTTTTAATTATTATTTTGTATTTATTGTTTGGCTGTTTGTTTAATAGATATCATCATTTTTGTATGAGTGTAAAATTTAAATGAGAAGGGAATTTCTCTTTCAATTATTGAATCCGTGAAAAATTAAATACAGATAAAATATTTTGACCACTGCACTCCAAAATCGAAACAATAGCATTCGAATTTGTTAGATGCTCTTTTCGCACTTTCAAATTCCTTGAATAAAAATGTGTTTAATTATTTATAGGTAGATAAATTTCCTAAATAAAATAAAAAATGCAAAAGTCAAATTAAATGGATGTGTAGTAATATATAAAACCAAATTTCGACACTGATATAACAATTATAGCCCTATTTAAATCAAATGCCTCCTTTGTAAATTGTAACCTAATAATACAACATAATCCTATTTGTGGCATTATTATCGAATTAGGGGAGAATAATAAAAGTTGCAATTTGTTTCTCTAAATAGTAAATATCATTCATTGCACTACTTAATATTTATTTATACCCTATAAATGGGGAAAATTCTCTGCTATTAAAGCTCATTCTTCTTATATTACATTAATAATATACATAATCCAATTTTATTATATACGGAAAAGTTAAGTAATTATTTTTAATTAAGATTATCTCACCACAACAACGATTATGAAAGATTCCTGTAAAAGTTAGGTAATTATTTTTAGTTATTATAAAAGAGATATTATTATTCAACACAAGCAATATTCTAGGACTTGCTTTTAACTTATTAGGGGTAGTTTTTGACTAGTAGAGTTAATATCTTATTTATTTTTAATAATAAAAAAACGCGTAAAAAATTATTGTTACACGCAGAAGACCTTCTCAAACAAAAATGATTGGTTAAAACTATTTCACAATGAAAAGTAAACCAGAATTAGTATTTTAATAGATGAAAATGATGTTTTAAAGTCTTTTTATATTTAATTTAATAAAAACAAATTATGCAAAAAAAAATTCCTTTTTTTAAGCACTCATTAATTAAACAAATGGGTTGGAATCAGTTAGAGACCATCAAGGGCACCAACGCAAATCCCCGCAACTAGGGGGGCATTTCCGTCCACATCCAACATCTGAGGGGCGTATCCGTAATTCGGGAATTCGAACAAGATTAGCGTACAAAAAAGCATAATTTAATGGATGATTAGACATTAATAAAAGATGATTAGTGGGAGCTGCTAACATGAATTGATTCCAAGGCACTGCAGCCAATGCGGTACGATGATCCTCAATTAATCCATTTCATTAATCGCAATTTGGTATTTGATTAATTGATTTTTAAGTAAAGATTATCACATGAAAAAGCAAATGGGTTTAGTAAATAATTAACTGACCACCCTGTCTGCTTAAGACCACATATAGTTGATCTCATTTGTCCCAAGATAATTTAAATTAATTACTAATCTTCATACTTAAGAGTTTAAGACCATCATTAGGGTTGGTCTCTCTCTCTCTAGCTTAACTTGGAGATTAAATAGATTGGATGAGTCTTTTTCATGTTGGAGATGCTTCAATTTATCCTTTACCTAATGCTTTTGACTAAGGAGCATTGTTGTAATTTATATTCAACGATGTCGATAATGTATCAGCTTTCATATCTTGTATTGAGTGAAGGGTCGACATTCAAATATTTTGATTTGCGTGAGAAAGTTGAGATGCGTATGGTATTAAAATATTTAAGCATGATTTATATGTATATAAAATGTAATTAAAATTTGATTGGAAGAAACAAAAGTTTAACTATTATATTTTTTTTGATTTATTTATTAGAGAAGCATTAAATTAATTAACAACTGATTTGACAGTTTAGTTAGAAATCGAGTCAGCTATGAGTTGGAAAAAAAACACCAAAATTAATTTCATCTATTATATGGCCCATTTGACATGTGCTGTAAAAAAATTATTATTTCAGGGGGTAAGAAATGAAAAATAAATAAATATATTAAAGACAAGATATCATTAATGGACTCACTTAATTTATTTTAATTGCAAAATCAGCTTACTAATAAGTAATATATTTTGTAAATATTAAATTATTTAGCATTAAAATTAAAGAAATAGATAGTTAATTCTTTTTAAAAATTTAATCGTGTAGAATCGATTTATTTTTGTGTTGTAATCGTAATATTTTTAAAAAAATAAATAGATTTTGGTGTGTGGAAATTAATTAATGAAATTAACATCTTAAAATGAGGTTGCTAGTGTGACTTGTGAGAAATAGTTAATCATGTTTACATAAGTGATTCGCATTTTATATAATTATATAATGAAGTTAAAAATAAAATAAACACTCATAATTATATGAATTTGAGCCTTTATATTGACTCAATTGTTGAAATAGAGAAGTAATTATTTAAAAACATAATTTCTCTAAGCACAATATATTTTTTAAAAAAATATTAGGAAATTTGGTTGTTAGAAATTTTCTTATCTTTATTTTGATTTGGTGGGTCAAAACTAGTTTAGAGAGTCTCTAGATTAGCCCCAATTTTGATAATAAATGTAAAGTTTTGTAAGGTCTTTAATTGAGTTATAATCGAAGCTGATCGAAGAACAAACTGAAGAATCAATTTGTGGATGTGCAAAAGACTCAGACTATCTGAAGATCAATATGGAACTGATTAGTCTAGAACTCATCAATTTGGAAATTCATCAGTATGAAACTGATCAGTCTGGAACTCTGTAATACCCCGTACCTAATTTGTAACCTTATCTAAATAAGTTCGAT